>BQNB010002159.1:107560-128332 GCA_026074375.1 Tanacetum coccineum
TATAAATCAACCGGATTATATATAAATATAATTAAACAACAATATGAATAGTAAACCGAATAAAATATTCGTTAAACATTGTTCATCAGCAATGTATATGTATTGGGCTAAAAAACAGCCCAACATCCGGCGGTCCAAGTAGAAAAAATAAAAACTTACAAAAAGTACTCTAAACTTTTAACTATTTACTACGACTTTTTTATATAATTAACTTTATTTATCAAATATATGGCGCATATCTATCGATTCATTCGGATAAAAAAAAACCATCAGAAAGATCTTCGAATTGCGAACAAAACGAGCCAATTATTGCAATGCTTCTGACATACACACGATTTTATAAAAATTGTTGAAGTTTAATATAAATAGAATAAAAAAAGAAAATTTACAAAACGTACCATCAACTTTTACTTATTTACGACTTTTTTATATAATAAACTTTATTTCTCAAATATATAACACATATCTACCGATTCATTCAGATCAAAAAATACCCGCGAAATTTTTTTCTAATTGCGAACAAAACGAGCCTAATATTGCAATGCTTCTGACATACGTAAAACCAATTTTCAAAACTCACCCTGAAGTTTAACTTATTCACGACTTTTTAATAAAACAAACTTTATTTATCAATTACGGAGCGTATATCTACCGATTTATTCGGGGGGGAAAATGTCGTTGAAAAAATCGTCGAATTGCGAACAAAACGAGCCCAACATTAAAATGCTTTCGGCGTGCGTCCGATTTTATATCGGTTCGTTGTACAGTGAGTCCTACAGTCCTACGCGCTCCGCGACACCGTGCGGGTTATTAACCTCGTTACACTTATTTTTCAGTAATTTTTCTTTTATTTTATTTCGTAAATGATAACACAACTAAACCCGAAAATGAAAAATTGCCAATAAAACTAACGTTTTGAAAAGTGAATTTTACTTTTTACTCCCTCACTAGAAATAATAAATTCGAAAATTAAAAGGTGCCCTTTTATCACTCACTATTCAAAAACCTTCATCAGTGTCATCAATGGCGGAATAACATAAACCCTAAAACACAAATCAGAATCACTCTTATTATCACCATCAATGGCGAACGTAACAACAGCAACATCATCTAAACCAGTTACAAAGTTTACAGTTTATCAAAATCCTGCTGTATCAGCGGCCCTAACTACCAACAGCCTCCGTCCTTCTAAACTAACTATCTTCTTCATTCTCACCTTATTATCTGCTTCTGCTCTATCTTTAATCTCATTCATTCTCAGGTATATTATTATGATGTTTGTAGTCTATTTGTTTTTATAAGAAATTGAAGTGTTACTTAGATGTTAGGTTTAGGTGAATTAGGCTAAATGTGATTGAATGATTACTGTTATTGTTGTTGAGAGGATTATTAGGTGAATCACTGATTAGTTGATGCGAGTTATCCACGGTTGTTGTGTGGTGTTAGGAGTTATGAATACAGTGAATTAAATTGTAACTTATTTGGAAAGGATGTTGAAATCTAGAAGTTGAAATAAATGACGTACAGCTAACTGATTACCGATAAACGTTTTTCTTTACTAGCATTTTGAAAAGGGGCATTGTGCCAAATGAGCATTGTATTCTAAATGCTATACGTTCCTGAACGCCCAAAAAGCTTGTCGCCAAACACAGCTATATGCTTATTGTGTTTATTACTAGTGCGGTTTGGTAAAGAAAACTGAATTAGGAATTAGGAATTAGGAAAGTGTTTTGATACAGAAAAGTGCTTATGCTTATTTGCTTTGTATTAGTGTGAAATAAGTTGTTTTTATTGAGGAGTTTAAGGTTTGCGTATTTCAAATGGATTATTCTTGGTGGATTCTAAGTTAGAACTTACAAGGTTACACTTGGTGTGGAATAAGCTGTACTCAGTAAGTTGACAGCTTCTGCTAATAAGGATGAGAGTAAGCTGTTTAAAAAAAATAATTCTAAACACCTGCGATCGTCCAGACTCGAGAGATATCTGATATCATACAATCTGCTAAATCCCAGTTAATTTGTTTAAACAACTTATCTACTTAATCTGTTTATTTATAGTACACAAAACATTTTGAGTGTTCCGATGAAGAAAAATAAAGTAAGTTGTTTTCATTGAGGTGCTTGAGATGAGTTATTTTAAAGTGATTGTTTTGGGTGGACCCAGAATAACAAGTTTACCCTTACGGTGAAATAAGCGGTTTTCAATAAGCTGATTTGTAGATTCTGCTTATATGGATAAGCTTAAACTGTCTATTACAATAAAAAACGTGCCCTATAATTTCACGCTATTCAAACCCTCATCAGTTCATCAATGGCGGAATAACATAAACCTTAAAAAACATAATCAAAATCACAAAAACCAATAAAAATTCACTCTTATCACCAATGGCGAACATAACAACATCGTCTAAACCGGTTACAAAGTTTGCTGTTTTTCAAGATCCAGCTGTATCAGCTGCCCTAACTATCAACAGCCTACGCCCTTTAAAATTAACTTTCTTCTTTATTCTATCTGTTGCGTCCGCTTCAGCTGTATCTCTAATCTCATTCATTCTCAGGCAGTTCACAACTTGTATAATTGTAATTTAGAAGTTAATTTATTTAATGTGAATTAGGTTAAATGTGATTGAGTTATTGTTATTGTTGTCGAGAGATTTAGTAGGTGAATGATTAGTTTCGGGTACGCATGTAAATTATCAATGGTTGGTTTTGTGATGTTAAGAGTTACGATTACAGTGAATTAGAATGTAAGTTATGGAATGAATGATATGATGTAGAAGCTGATATAAACGGTTTAGCCTTTTTTGTTTGAACAGGTTATAGGTATGTTTGACAAAAAACTAGAAGTAGCTAAGTAGTAGATGCAAACAATAGCAGTTAGGAGTAGCTGTTTATTTTGTTAATGCATTTCGTAACGTAGCTGTAGCTATAATTATAAAGTGTAAAATGATGTAAGGCTAAACGATGTTTTTATTAGCGTCTCGAAAAAGGAGCTTTTAAAACTTAAAAGCTAAATGTTCGTTACCAAATAAGCATTGTAGTCTAAACGCTCATAAAGCTTGTCGCCAAACACAGCATATATGCTTGTTGTGCTTATTACTAGACGGTTTGGCAAATAAAAGTGAATTAGAAATTAGGATAGTGTTTTGAATCAAACGAGTGCTTTTGTTTATTTACTTTGTATTAGAGTGTAATAAGTTATTATAGAGATTTGCGTATTTCAAACCGATTATTATTGGAGGAGTCAAAGTTAGAACTTACAAGTTTACCCTTGGTGTGGAATACGCTGTATATAGTAAGTTGATAGCTTCTGCTTATTGCGATGAGCGTAAGCTGTTTGAAATAAGCAATTCTCAACTCCTACGATGGTAGTCCAGAGTCTAGAGATATCTGAAATCATATCATCTGCTAGATGAATAACCGAGATTGGTATTTTTTTTTTGTTATGCAACTTATCTACTTATTCTGTTTATTTATAGTACATAAACAGTTTTGAGTGTTCTGATGAAGAAAAGTAAAGCAACTTATTTCATTGAGACGCTTGAGATTAGTTATTTTAAAGTGATTTTTTTGGGTGGACTCAGAATAACAAGTTTACCCTTAGGGTGAAATAAGCTGTTTTTAATGAACTGATTGGTAGATTCTGCTTATAAGGATAAGCTTAAGCTGTTTAAATAAACAAGTCTGCATATCACTATCATAGATGATATCTACTGCTATGTTGCTAAGACAATAATAGAGATTGTTAGCTCTTCTGTTTACATCAGTTTTCTTGCATTGAGTGCTGATGTAGTCATTTCATGTCAACTATTTAGGGAAAACGACATCGTTAACAGTTCCAGGCTCAGATATGTTACTCAAGACGTTGCTTGTGAGTAATTTCGTTTACAATAGATTTTCTGACCTTAAGTTATTCTAAACAAATCCATTTGATATCCATGTTTTTGTCCACAGATATCTTTTTTAAGGTGGTGCAGGCTGTCATGGCTCTAGTTTTGATTGGATCGTTATTTGCACTTCTCAAAGCTATCTCGTTATGGAGAACAAAAGCTGTTGCGCCTGCATCAACCTCTAATAGCCCTAATGACCAATCTCTGACCAACCGACAACTTGGGCTATTGGGATTAAAACCAAAGTTTCAGCAGGTTGAAGTGAAGTCTGCAAAGGAGGCACCCAAAGCTAAAGCCAGTGCATCACCTTCAGATAAACTTGTCCCCCTTCACCAACCATTTACGGGTTCAGGCCATACACCTCATTTACACCGTGAGAAATCAATTACTAGCAGTGGAAATAAGATGCATTCGTTCAGCACCCCGTCTAAACCACCAGTTTCGTCATCGGTCTATCTTGTTCCTTCACAGTCGCCAAATATGAAGACACCAACAGGCCAGGAGCAATACGTTTCTTCTCCTTGGCGAGGATCTCCATCCAGAGAGATATCAACGGAAAAACAGCTCGAAACATTCTTGGCGGATTTTGATGAAAAGTTTTCCATGTCTGCTGGTAAAATGGCTACTCCGCCTCCCACAATAAACGGATTTGGTAGCCCAGGTACCAATACCTCTGGTACTACAAGAAGTACACCTTTGAGGGCCGTTCGTATGTCACCTGGTTCTCAAAAGTTCAGCACCCCACCAAAGAAAGGGGAGGGTGATCTTCCTCCGCCAATGTCCATGGAAGATTCTATTGCTGCCTTTGAGCGCTTAGGTGTTTATCCACAAATCGAGCAGTGGCGTGATCATCTCAGGCAGTGGTTTTCTTTGGTTCTGCTGAATCCCTTGCTTGCGAAAATTGAAACCAGCCACTTAAAGGTTTGGTGCAATTTATTATTCAGTTGATTTTAGATGCCTGTTATAACTGCATTTGTTATATGTGTGCTGGTAAGATGAACGATGAAATCGGCTGTGGGGCTTTAAAAAACGTTTGATGATCTGCGCATGTATATTAGGTACCAGAATTTTCGCTTTAGAGTACAATAATCTGATTAGGTTTCACATATCATATCACATGAAAACGAATATACCAAATATGTCTGCTATAACTTAAGAGTTTTGCTAAACATAGTCATTAGGGATATATTTAAGAGAGAAAAGCATGCATAAATATTGTATTTAAACCAATTTGAGGCGATCATCATGAATCATCGTAGGTGGTTATAATCAAGGTAAAATAAATTATGCATGATTTTAACTCTTTGACATAGCCGTAAGAGCGGTGTTTAGCAATTTACTTAAGCTATCTTTTCAAAATATTCATGGTCTTGTTGATAGGGCTTTCTATTCTATTCCCATTGTTAACAGAGCCCAATTAGTACACTCTCTGTATTAGTAGTTACCTTGTATATAAACTTTTCCTGGATATGTATAATTCTTAAGGAGATGACACTTGGCCTTGCTGTTGATGTAGTAACGAAACTTATGACAATAAATAAACCTATTAAACACTCATCTTTTTATTGAAATTAAATATCTAGCATAATGCAATTGCGATTGTGCATGATACTTTTTTCTTCTCATCATGTATTGGGGCTCACTCTTTAGAGGTATAGTTGTGTCTATGTTCTGTTTTCCACTAACTTATACCAGCAAGTTGATAGTTTATGTCAAACGCTGCCACAATTGCGGATTTCTCATAAGCATAAAAGATAATTAAATGTATCTTTTTTAGTGCAGATCACAAATGGTTAAAACTCTGTTATATGTTCTCTATCAGCACTTGTACCCACCTTGAAGGGGAACTAAAGAATGATTTGCTATTGCTTATAAATAAAACATCATAAACATGGGCATGCCTATTTGGATCAAGTATACTCTGCAACTCTATCCAATGATATTTAGGACGTCTCATGTCTGATTTCATAGGTTATGGAGGCTGCTGCTAAACTCGGTATCTCTGTTACAATCAGCAAAGTAGGAATTGATCCAACAGCAGAAGCTATTGCGAATGTCACTTCCAATGAGAGAAATAATGATTGGCAGCCTGCGTATACCCTTGATGAAGAAGGCCTTCTTCTTCAGTTACGCATCACTCTTGTTCAAACTCTTGATTCCATGTGTAAGAATTCAAATTCATTTCTCTTTGCCTTAAAATTAGTCAAAGCATGATGTCATATATCTTGGTACTTCTATGATGTCAAATCTCTTGTTTTTGCAGCAAGGTCTCCTCTAGGTGGTTTCCAACAGATACAAGCACAGAACCCTTCTATTCCTGTCGTACAGGAATGTGTAGACATCATAACTGAACACCAGAAGCTTCTTGCTTTGGTGAAAGGGGAATTGGCAAAGGGCTTGCTACCACAGAGCAGTGTACGGGCAGACCATACAGTACAGAGAATCAGAGGTATTTTTATTATTAGTTTCTTATATTTAAAACAGTAATTTAATTGGGCATAGAAAGTTTGTCGCATGAAAAATAATATGAAAATAACCAACGTGTCAATATTTTGCAGAACTCGCTTCAGGAACTTGCGTTAAAAACTTCGAATATATTTCGAACAGAGATAAATTGAACAAGAAATGGAGCGAATTGCCTACGGACTCTCATTTGCTGTTGTATCTTTTTTGTGCTTTCTTGGAACACCCAAAGTGGATGCTACATGTGGATCCTACGTCTCATACTGGTGTACAGTATAGCAAGAACCCTTTGTTTTTAGGTCTACTTCCACCAAAAGAACGGTTTCCCGAGAAGTACTTGGCTGTGGTTTCTGGAGTCCCTTCTGTGCTTCATCCTGGTGCTTGTTTATTGGCTGTTAGCAAACAAAGCCCCCCAGTTTTTGCTTTGTATTGGGATAAGAAGCCTCAGTTTTCCTTTGAGGTATGTGCAAGTTATAAACAAGTGACTTTTTGAACCGTCAGTCCGTCATAACTTGGATTTCCCTTGCAAAATAACCGTACTTTTTGCATACAAAAAGGCATAAAATGCCATAGTTTGCAACATTGGTTTAGACTGAATACTCTCCAGAAAAACGCATTCTTGTAATATCTAGTGTTTTTTTCTGCATATTTTGCAAAATCAGTTATGGGAGGTATTCTACATATCTGGCTATTATTCAAACAGTATGCCTGGTGTTTTCGAAGTCAGCAATTGCATTTATATGTTGGGCTGAGAGTATACTTATGACACTACGCTTGTCAGACAGCTTTAAAGCAATTTTTTCATGCAATACTTATAATGATTTGAGTTTGGAGATAGCGAAACTTCATCTTGCTCTTCTAATAATCCAGTTGTTATTTGATTTGCAGGGGAGAACAGCTCTTTGGGACTCTGTCTTGCTTTTATGCCATAAGATCAAGACTGATTATGGTGGTATTGTGAGAGGAATGCATCTGGGCTCTTCTGCCTTGGGCATTCTTCCAGTTCTTGATGAAGAAAACAGCGAGTGACGTGAATTGCTGACAGGTTCAAAAAGTACAGAATTCTACTTGTATCCACCATATCTTCTTGACACATGCGTCAATGGAGATTATCATCTACTTTAGTTCTCTTGAGGAGCGGTACTTCTTATTAACATTTCTTGTGCCTTGTCGTGTTAGAGGAAGTTGATCAATATGACTAGTGACTAGGGTGATTGACAAATTTAGCAACATTTTTTTTGTGTTAGATAAGGGCTGATTGACATTTGTAGCAACTCTTTATCGGTTAGAAATGGCTCATTAACAATTCTTGTCACTGTCTCTGTTAAGATGGGATTACTACATTACCATCATATGTAGAGTCCTAAATATACAATACATGTGTCGGAGAAACAAAATGCATGATTAATGTTTCTAGCGACTGTGTGAGGAATAGGCTGCTATTTATCTGTTAGAAGACTCATTAATATATTTTGCGTCTGCTTATGTTAGGAGTTGTCATGTGTTTGTGGATTAACATTTCTAGCGACAATCTAATTGTTGATTGCATTTTCAAAGACTCATTCCGGAAAGAGATGATCGATCATGTCTTGATAAATATGTCGATCAAAATTTCTTGTGACTAATATGTTTGAGAAGAGCCGATTGACCACATTATAGATTACGTGTGATAACAATTAATTGATTAAAAAAACGACCTTTATCGATGTAGATAATTGACGGATCAACATTTTAAGCACTTAGTCTTTGAAGTCGTCACAAGGAATGTGTGAATGAGTTGATTTGATGATATTGAGTATGATATTCAGTACTCAGAGGAGACGGTATGGTTGCGTTTTGGGTTTGGCTGGCCGACCATGGCGCGAGAAACCACACCAACGATGGTGTTGTCGAGGCTGGCGCCAAGAATACCAGCCCACTCGGTGGAATTTATTTATTTATTTATTTAGAAAGTAACGTTGTGTAACGATTGGAAAAAAGGAAAAAAATAGACGTTGGGGGCTTTTTACTAGCCCTTTTTTGGCAATTAAATCCCACCTTTTAAGCATAAAAGCTATTGATCTTTATTGAAAGACTAACACACCAGGATGAATTCCGTTGACGCGACTATCATCGAGGAGGAAAAATCAAATCGGGGCCTTATAATATCCCCAAAACTAGTTTAGTCTATGTGCTTTTATTTTTACGTCTTATTTATATTTTATGTATGTTTTATATTCTATGTACTTTTTTTTAATGTGTTTTTTTTATTAATGAGAGTTTAATCTTGAGTTTAATGCGTGATTTAATTTGTACAAATGAAAAAAATTTAAAACTGTCGAGTTCATGGGGTGTCATATGACGTTATATGAGAGAGGGTGTTTTTGGTATTATGAGTGATACTTATACTATATGAAAAAGTGATGAAATGACACTTAGGGTCTGTTTGGTTAGACGTAATGGGCTTGATAAAGGAATGTAATCGACGATGCAATGAAATGAACATAGTAATTGAATGAGTCATTACTATTTAATTAACCTATTTGGTTGTCATGTCGGAATTAAATATAACATTTACGCATGTTGTTTGGTATGATGCAATGGACGTTGAAAATGCATGAAATAAATGAAATACATGAAATATGAAACATGTAATTCTATGTTGTAATGGAATTGGAAAAAAACTAGAAGGTGACTATGTAATGAATTTTTTTTTATAAATCATTTCATTACAAAACTCAAAATAAACCAAATATTTTATTCCTTCATTCATGCATACCAAATGCTACGCTATTTTGTTCATATCACCATCTCACGACACTATCCGCACCTCTTAGTCAGTGGTATTGTGCTAATGAATTATTAATGGATACAATAAATAAAATTAGTTAAACGTGTTACAAACTTTTAAATTGTTTTATTCTGGCAACATTTTTTGTCTTTTTATCTATTTATTATAATAATTATACAACCGGTAATTTTAGTCAACTTCACAAATAATAGCTTGGTTTGTCTTCTTTGCACACCTTTAGCTTATTTTTTATTTTCTAAAAATTAAAAACAAAAAACCGTAAATAAATTGAGCATGAGCCTCTTGAATAACTATTGACAAGCTCAAGAGCTTAAAAATTAAAGCTAAAAGAAATGCAATGGAGGCCGTGATGGCGATATCGTTGTGAATGCAAGAAACCACACAAAGAACAAACAAAAAGGAATTCAATAAACCCTCAAATGGTGCCCAAACGGGACTTCAAGAGAAACACTCTTATTTTCTATAAACTCATCATTCCCTCTTTCAAAACCTAAACATATTACATTTATAGGGTAAGAAAGTCAAATACAATCTTTGACTTTCAAATAAAGAAACAAATCAATTCCTAAAATCTAAACATATCTTTATATAAAAATAACATAATGACTTGTAATAAAAGATAGATTATGACAACCATAAGTTGCCATCTTTACCCTTCCATCTTCTCGAACCAATTGACTTGACTTTCGTGTCGACCGAAGAACCGGCGGCTAAGTCAGAGGAGTTGGAGCTTGAACATGCCCTGCATCATTCTCCTCCTCTTGGAAAAGACTCGTCCTCGAGTCTTGTCTTTCCAAGTCTCGAACTCTAAAACTTTCTAACCTCCTTCCGTTTCCTTAACACGGCCTTTATATGGAGATTCACGTTCCATCTTGCCAACAATTCGATAAGATCATCCGGGTGAAGTGACAGCTAAAAGAAATGCAATGGAGGCCGAGCTAAGGCCAAGCTTAAGATTTGGTTTGTCTTTTTAATGAATTAAATTTGAGGCTTTGAATAACTATCGACGAGCTTGATATCTAAAAATAAGGCTTAAAATAGTAAATGAAGGCCGAACCAAGGGCAGGCTAAAGCTTGATCCGTCTTTTTAGATGAGCCAAGCCCGAGCCTTTAATAACTATCAACGAGCTCAAACTTTAAGAATAAGGATTAAGACTAGAGGGAGCGTTGGTATTCGGGTCATGATAATCAAAGATTGCTTGGATAATTTTTGAATCGTGTATAGTTCACTTTCCGAATACAATATTTCGACCCTATTTGTGCCTTGGGTTACACGAAATTCGTATATGGAATAAGACAAGAACACACTCAAATTTTAGACACAAAAATGAGAGCAAAAACATGAAGAAGATTGTATGTGTTGTTATGATTGTTCATCTTATAATGAAAGACCAAAATGGATGTCTATATATAATAGACAATATGACTTTTGATGAATAGTCACAACCCTTCATAAAAGGTTACACCTTTTGGTGGAAAATAACCACTTTCCATATAGAATATAGTGACCTTTTATTAGTAACAGATTTTCTCTTACTATGAAGAACAGTGATATTTATTAAACAGTTGCGACGTCCTAGTGACTAATTTTCTATCACAAACTATGTCATTCATCTTATCCGATATCAAGTTAATACGTTTATACAAGTGTGCACTCCGCACCTCCTAACTTGTATTATAACTTAACTTGAAATCACTTTGGTCTCGGGTAAATCACCATTACACAAAATACTCGATGACACTAAAATCACCAACAATCCTCCCCCATTTTAGTGTAATCCTTGATTTCCCAGTTAATCAAAACAAGTCAAACTCATGCATAAATGAAAATGTCTTGCGATTGAATTTTCATCTTAGTATACTACACATTCCAAATATTCGAGAATCAGGGTGTCGTAACGATTGAACCCGTCAATCCATTTGAGTACCTGAAGATAATATACACACGAGTTTCTACATTTCTCCAATGTTTATACTTGACGCTTTACAAGCCATGCGTCTCTATCCATTCATGAGTATATAGGAAGCCAAGTCCAAGCTTCTTGAAGCGGCAAAACTTCATACTCATATAGGTAGTTCTTTTAATCATGCCCTGCATTTGCACTTTTTCAAAAGAACTATTAAGAAGATGAACTTCAACCTCTTTATCTTGCAGGTCTGAACACATACCCAGGGATAGTAAAACATGTGTTCCAATCTCTAAGTATGAGCTTTCCACATTGAATTCAGCCTCTAACGTTATATTAGAGGGGAATTGGGTATCTCACATTTAGATGATCTAATGGACTTTTCATCCCTATTACCGACTTGTTCACTAAGTCTCTAGTCAACCACTTTGCTAAGTGATATATTATTAATGCATCGAACAAAATAGTATTGACTTTGAAACATAATCCAATGTTTAATAACAAGTCATTTAACCATTATACTTCTTTTGAACAA
Organism: Tanacetum coccineum; assembly: GCA_026074375.1. Lineage (NCBI taxonomy): Eukaryota > Viridiplantae > Streptophyta > Magnoliopsida > Asterales > Asteraceae > Tanacetum > Tanacetum coccineum. The sequence continues at coordinate 119,146 of BQNB010002159.1, forward strand.
GAAAACAACAAATCACGATGCAGTAGTTGAATATGTTGTACAACTTTATTCATTTGATATCAAAATTATACATTCACGCGTAATGTGAATATCCAACCATGGTTTACTTCATCAACACATTCAACTTACATAAATTTATCCCTCTAATAATTAACCACAGATTTTCATTTACCGGTGAAAATTATGAACCAGAAATATGCAAACATAGATGATATATGATTTAGCAAAGTTAATTAATTAAATACATCATTGATGGCCAGTCAATGATATTAATAACTTTATTTCCCAAAATCACATCTCTCATAAAGACATAAACATGAGGGTTATATCTTCTATATTCATTGCATAATTCCTCATCAGATAAAACAATCCGAACACATATAGTGGATACAGTACATGATAAATTGGATTGAACCAATTTCGTAATTCAACAAATGGTGCCTTATTTATCAATATCCACTTACCCGCTAGCAAAATCGGATGTAAGAATGGATATTAGAATTTTGTTAAACAAAATTCCCAACACACGTAATAGTCATGCACCCTGATCCCAATAGAAAATAAATACTTTATTGGATTATATAATATGCATGTATTCATGAATTATTTAAGTTAGCAAACCGTTAACTTCATATCATTCTACATGCCATGTTTCAATTCGCTCATTAACATAAGGACAATGTGGTGTTACCATGCAATTTGCATCAAGTCTTAAATATTACCCATGAAAAGTAAAACTCAATAAGACTTATTTCACTTTTGGTACAAATTTGTTGCAGAAAACTTCACTGCCAAATAACGATTCTCGTTTCAGTTCGGCAGCAAGCAACAAACTTTGACATGACAATCTAACATGTCATAAACCGGCACATAAACCGCCAAATTGAATGTCAAACCTCCCTTTTACATTTCTTATAGTTTCTTTAAACAAAGTGAGATTTCTAGAAAACATGTTGCACTAATGAATTTATGATCCATATCCATGTTAAACAATAAACCAGTTTTTATAAATCTTGTAATTACTATAGTACACATACTATAAAATAACGTTGAAACATATGTAAACTGCTGTTTGACAAAACATCAAAGTTTAACATTTTATCATTCTATCGAAATGTGCAACATATATTCTATCAAGAATGATGCCATATACAGTATGTGTTTTTGCATAAGAGAACCAAATTAACTGCCAAGCGGCAACTGCCAATTTCTTTGATCATGTTGTTCTCATACTTTCACATATTCCACAACATTCAATTCATACATGAATCATTAATTGCAGGGATAATCAGTGTGCCAAGAGACAATAAACACTTTTAACAATCATATATGGAATATCTAAACATCATTGACCCTTCATACGTATTTGACATATAACCAATGAAAACCTTGCCCAGATTGATAATAGTATGTTTTATGTTGACATTAATTATCATTAAACATGCAATAATATCTTATGATATGGTCATAAAAATTATAAATTTTCATGTGTTCTATTCCGCACTAGATACGTATGAAATCAGTAGTTTTACACATTAAAGATCATTTAATGAATTTATCATGTCTAGACACAGATAAGTTTACCACATTATCATTCCATATCTTAACTTCCAATTCATATGCTTATAAAAATATGGAGTATGAATAGAAAATGCGTACTCAAAGTGAAAGAACCAATTGTGTTGACCCCTTGAATATTATATTCCTTTATACTGATTCCATTGAATCAAATTACGGCTTTTGCTGCAATCCATATATATATATATGTTGACGCCATTGTGGATATTCATCTTTGACATATCCCTCTCCAATTAATCTACTTCTGTCAAAACGTCTCTCAAGTTTTTCAATTTCGAATATCTTATCTTTCACACATACACGATTACATCAGCCACTGCTATATGAAATACGTCCCCAATCTTTATTTGTTAAAAAAATACTTGGACCTCTTTCATATATCACCAACCATGATTATCAAATAAAAAATATTGTATTCGTTTGTTGGTATTCGGGTCATGATAATCAAAGATTGCTTGGATAATTCTTGAATCGTGTATAGTTCACTTTCCGAATACAATATTTCGACCCTATTTGTGCCTTGGGTTACACGGAATTCGTATATGGGATAAGACAAGAACACACTCAAATTTTAGACACAAAAATGAGAGCAAAAACATGAAGAAGATTGTATGTGTTGTTATGATTGTTCATCTTATAATGAAAGACCAAAATGGATGTCTATATATAATAGACAATATGACTTTTGATGAATAGTTACAACCCTTCATAAAAGGTTACACCTTTTGGTGGAAAATAACCACTTTCCATATAGAATATAGTGACCTTTTATTAGTAACAGATTTTCTCTTACTATGAAGAACAGTGATATTTATTAAACAGTTGCGACGTCCTAGTGACTAATTTTCTGTCACAAACTATGTCATTCATCTTATCCGATATCAAGTTAATACGTTTATACAAGTGTGCACTCCGCACCTCCTAACTTGTATTATAACTTAACTTGAAATCACTTTGGTCTCGAGTAAATCACCATTACACAAAATACTCGATGACACTAAAATCACCAACAGGGAGTGGGCGTGAGGTGGGTTCGGTGACCCTTCACCTCACTCGTGAGATCAAAAACACCCACACTCACTCACTCGTGAGGTGGGGTACAAATGCAATGGAATGGTGAGCCACTCATCAAGCGTGAGTGGCAAAACCCGTGGGCTCCTTTTTTTGTTTTAATATTTTTTATTTGGTATGTGAGTGTGTGTGAGGTATTTAGTGAGGTATATTTTGTGTAAAATATGTATTTTAATGAAAGGTGATGTATGGTGACTAAAACACTTGAATGATGAAGTATGGTAAAAAGAGATGGAAATCTGAGGTGGCGCTGAGTCATGGCGACCACTCCCACCGGCCTAAAAGAGTACAAACTAGAAACTTTAAGAATAAGGCTTAAAAAAGTATAAACTAGCACTAAGAAAGGCCAAATCAGTTCGCTCTTATTTCCACACTAATCTATATATGCTTAGGTCTCAATTAATCCGTTCTAAAGTTTCTTCTATCACCTATGTGGGACAAAATCAAACCATTTCTAACTTTTACATATCTTTAGACACACACTAGCTTGTTGTGAAACTTTCATAAAGGAGAACACAAAACTATATCACTGCAATACTTATATCTGTAACATACATATAGTTAAATGTGTTCAAAACTAATTTCCAGCACCAATCAAAGCTTCATGCTAAACCATTTAAATTTAACCGTTTCAAATAGATATAAACTCACAAATAAAATAAACGCCAACGTCATAACAAAATAAAGTATGAATCTCTCTAATACTAGTAATAGTTATTAAGGTCGTTATTTTAAAAACTTTAAAAAAATTATGAAAACCAGACTTCATAAAATTTAATTCAAGATTAGCGCATTATGTTGGGAATTAAAGTCTTCATACTTTGTACTGCCAAGCATAATTTAGTACTGCTCAAGATACATGGAAATATGCTAAGTGTTAAAATGCCATATATCCAGTTAGTACTGTAGAGTAAACTTATACTGCTAGAGCCAATGTTAGTACTGCAGTCCTAACTTAATATGATGAAGGACTTAAGACTGCTGGTGATGACTGAAAAATATTCTAAGTGTTTAGTACATGCTTAGCACAAAGTTATTTCTGCTATGTGTATATTGTTTTAAATGCTGATTGATGAGATTACCTGATGATTGAGTCAATGACTGAGATATTAAATGTGATTGGGATACAATGATATGTAAAGAGGAAACAAGATCAACATTATTGATGAGTGATGATATGCTTTAAAAAGAAGATTTAGTTTCCTTATCCAGTTTCCTTGTAATTAATGTGTAATTAATTGTATTCATTTATGTTTCTTGTACTGTCTTATGATCTCTCTATATAAAGAGTATAGACACTAGTTTGGAATCTCGAGGAAAAAAGTGTTGTGTAGAGATTATAGCTTCAAGGTTGTATACCCTAGTACTAGCCAGAGTACTCGTATTATTCATCATATTAATATTGATAGCTTTTTGGTTACATTTGTGTGCTTTCATATTATGTTTTATTCATAATTCTTCTTAGGTATTAATAGTAGATTCGCATACTTATTAATATTCAACACCAAAGTTTCTATCAGTGTTATTTTGATTTATCCAAGTGTTACATATTCTTTAACAAGTAAAGAATCATCTAGGATCAGGTTAACAAGTGGTTATCAGAGAGGTGTTCTGAAACTTTGATCTAGAATAAACCCTATCACGAAGAATCCTTAATCACAAAAGAATAGAATGGCTCCTATGGACTCTTTCAAGACTTGAGGTAAACTACTTTGTTCTAAAATCATGTTAAAAAAACTATGAAAACTCTAAAAAGCATATGATGATTGAGAATAAAGCTAAACCAATCAGAGTTCTATTTAGGCGAATTACAAAAGAGGTTTAGCTTTCTATGGAAAAGAACGATAGTCTTCTACAAGAAAAATAAAGGTATGCTTTGTGATCCAAATTACTATTCTTTAAAGAGATGCCCATTTAATGAATCAGAAAATTCATTTCTTAGATTAGATAGATAGACTTAAGAAAGAAAAAGAGAGCAATCAGTTTAAATCTGACAATTTTTAAATGCTTCCTAAGTGTTTGGATAAAATTGATTGAACGCCCAAATATCTGATAAAATAGATAGAAAAAGGTCTGGGGTAGTAATGCAGTTGTTACCTCTACAATATCAGGCTTATTTGCACCCCCTACTATTGATTTGTCGAGCTCTGGTCTTGAGGAGTTTTGAAACCTGAGTTTGAAGGATATGGATTAATTAAGGGCCAATAAAAGTGTTTGTGAAAATTCTTCAAATGAGACTAAGAAAAAATTCTTGATGCTCCTTTGATTGATGAATGGGTTTACTGATAATGGGGAATGATGTTGAGTCTCTGATGTGTTAGAAAAAGAAAACTGTTGTTCATACTATTTCTAAGTTGTTGTTGTTAGACCAAAACAACAAGAAAAACCAGTTAGGAAAACAGTTAGGTATGCTGAGATGTACAGATCAAAAGGTCCTAGGAGAAACCAAAGAAATTAGAATAATCTAAAGTCCCAACAACTAGGAAGTAACTTTGTAATGTATAACAAAGCATGCTATGTCTGTGAAAGTTTTGATCACCTCCAGTATACATTGTAAAAAAAAAGACAGTCTACATGGGCAAAGAATGAAAAAACCAGTGTGATAATAATGCAAGATGGGTGAACCATCAAATTTTCCAAGAATTACTACCCAATCCAAAAAATGCACATGTTCAAGAAAAAATTTAACTAGGTCTGGCCCAATTTCACTTAAATATGCCAGACAAAGTCCTTTCTTATGCTTTAGGACGAATCGGGTTAAATGCAGTTAAGTTAAGACTCGCTGTTGGTTTGGAGACTATCAAACCTAATAGTGATCAATACTTTGAAAAGATATGACTATGGTCGAATAAAAGAGGCAGATCAGGCTGTAATGGCTTGGTTCCCAGAGGTCTGATTTTTTATTTGCAGGGCAACCCAGAGAGATAGAATGAAAGAATTCATGTGAGGTTAAGATAGCTTTTGAGACAAAAACGGTAACAAGAGCAAGAAAGACTTGGTTATAAAGCAGCTATGAAATTTGCAAGATCAATTTGATGATGAAAAAGAGAGCAGGAGCAGAGTTGAACAAGAAAATGACAAGTCACAATACAAGAAGTGTTTAGATACATCCCTCTAGTGAAGAATAAAGGTTCTTATCAAGAAACTTGAAGATTCAGAAGAGAACATTCAAGTTTGGGGAGGATTGTTGGGATCAGAAGCCTTTAATGAAGTAACTTGATGATTATAAGATGAATATCAAGTTTAGGGGAGGATTGTTAGGAATTAAAGTCTTCATACTTTGTACTGCCAAGCATAATTTAGTACTGCTCAAGATACATGGAAATATGCTAAGTGTTGGAAACTGCCAGTACTAATCAGTTAGTACTGCTAGAGTAAACTTAGTACTGCTAGAGCAAAGTTAGTACTGCCAGTACTAACTTAATACTGCTGAAGGACTTAAGACTGCTGGTGAAGACTGAAGAAAATATTCTAAGTAGTTAGTACTGCTAGCACAAAGTTAATGCTGCTAGTGAATATTGTTAATGCTGATTGAAGAGATTACCTGCTGATTGAAGTCAATGACTAAAGATATTAATGCTGATTGGGAAACAAGATATGCTAAAGAAGGAAACAAGATCAACATTATTGATGGAGTGATGATATGCTTTAAAGAGAAGATTTAGTTTCCTTATACAGTTTCCTTGTAATTAATGTGTAATTAATTGTATTAATTATGTTTCCTTGTAAGTCTTATGATCTCTCTATATAAAGAGATCATAGACACATAGTTTTGGAATCGAGAAAAAGTGTGTGTAGAGATATAGCTTCAAGGTTGTAAACCCTAGTACTAGCCAGAGTACTCGTATTATTCATCATAATAATATTGAAGCTTTTTGGTTACATTTGTGTTCTTTCATATTCACTGTTTTATTCATAATTCTTCTAGGTATTAAAGAGTAGATTCCGCATACTCTTTAATATTCAACACAAAGTTTCTATCAGTGTTATTTTGGATTTATCCAAGGTAACATATTCTTTATACAAGCTAAAGAATCGATCAAGGACCAGGATCAATACATTATATTTACAAAGCACAAAATTACAAACCACATTTTAAACATTTTCAGTTTGGAACTGTTGGAAATTTAGTTCAATGAGGGTTCAGTTCATACCGGTTAAGGGACTGGAGGTACGGAGTGTACCCCCATAGGTCACTGAACATCCTGGCTCAGATAGTGGTTAAAAGGAATTCATGTCCCTGATGAACTTCAGTGAGTCCACTCTTCAGTGAGTATCTCTGAAGGATATTCATCAGAGAGTAATCCATCAGAGGAAGTATCCTTAACGGGTTAACTCATCAGTGAGTCTTTTCAGTATTGAACCTTTAGCTTGTATACTCTTCAGTGAGTTAGCTGAATGTTCGGGATGCTGAATGAATAACTCGTTAATACGAATTTAATAACTTGAAACTGTTTTGACCGTTTGATATGGTATGTTACAATCACATTTAATGACCACGTTTAATATGGTCATTGTAACCACCAATACCTAAAATCAAGGAGGATAATTATGGAAGAGATTATATCTCCTATAATCTCTCATAAATCTTTGACTAGGGTTTTGAGTATTCTTTTATAAATAGGAGATCACAAACTGCACGAGGATAAGACAGAAAACATAAACATATATACGCAGGGTTCTTGATCTGTGCCTAGAACAAGAACAAACACAACCAACACTTGGTTTTATCTCAAGGAGGTATTCGTGATACCCAGGCATAGGGTCGAATAATCTTCTTTAGAAAGTGATTACACGACTTCAAGTGATATCCGGTAACCATCTTGGTAATTAGCTAGGCTATTGATTGTCTTAACCCTGATCTGGGACACCCAACAACCAACAATCAAAGAAGATTATTTTTTGATAATCAATGGCTGCTGCTGCTATGAAACACATGGCTTCAAACTTTGCCAAGCTTGACAAGTTTGAAGGGGTGGACTTTAGGAGATGGCAGAAGAAGATGCACTTCTTGCTTTCTAGCATCAGTGTGTTGTATGTGCTGACTACTCCTATGCCTGAAAATGGTGGTGATAATCCAACCATGGAACAAGTCAGGAAGAGGGCCAAGTGGGACAATGATGACTATGTCTGCAGAGGTTTAATCCTCAATGGTATGTCTGATCCTTTGTTTGATATTTACCAGAATGTTGAATCTTCCAAAGAACTATGAGATTCCTTGGAGGCCAAATATATGGTTGAGGATGCATCAAGTAAAAAGTTCCTTGTTAGTAATTTTACAAATTACAAAATGACTGATTCAAGACCAATCTTGGAACAATACAATAAACTACTTGGTATACTTGAAAGATTTACACAACATAAAATGAACATGGGTAAGGCTATTCAATCTCTTGTATCATTGACAAACTCCCTCCTTCTTGGAAGAATTTCAAGCATACCTTGAAACATAAGAAGGAGTTAACTCTTTGTTAGAAATACGAAAAGTATCGGTCACTTCCAAGAATAGTTAGTCAAAGCCCGTAGTTAGCCCAATATATGATTTATAATCTAATAGGGCCAAATGGCCCATGGAAAGCCCATAAAGCCCTTCTATGGCCGGCCATAGGTACTATATAAACACCTCTCTATGCCTTAGAGAGGTGGGTGGTTGGTTGGTTGTATTCTCATTTCACACTTCATGCATTTTCTTTCTTTTACTTTCTCTCACTAGAAATACATCATTCCTTCCACTTTCTTTCTCTAGTTCTTGCTTGATATTAAAGATTACTTAGTTCCTTCAATTGGTATCAGAGCCATAGAGTGATTTGCTTAGTTCTTGTGTTTGTTTTTCCTTTGGTTCGTCTTTTCTTTTCATCAATACGTCTTTTCTTCAGTTAACCAACAATCTGAATTTCCCCAACCAGACTCGGGTCTAATTGTTCTAGTGTTCCAGAAAGGTGATGATCCCATTGATGCCATCAATCACATGATGTCTTTCTTGACTGTTGTTGTCACTTCCCGCTATCCTACTACTAATAACCAGCTGAGGAATTCGTCAAACCCTAGATAACAAGCTACCATTAATGATGGGAGAGTGACCTTACAACCAATTCAGGAGAGACAAACTTCTTTTGTTGCAGGTACTGCAAGGACCTACACTCCAAGATCAAGTGGAAGCAATTTTAGAAAACAAAGGACTATTATTTGTTACAACTACAAAGGGGAAAGACACATGTCCAAACAGTGCACTAAACCTAAGAGGAAACGGGATGATTCGTGGTGTAAGGATAAAGTGTTGTTGGCACAAGCTCAAGCAAATGGTCAAATTCTACATGAGGAGGAACTAGCATTTTTGGCAGATCCAGAAACTGCAGAAGGTCAAGCCACACAGACTGTCATTACTCACAATGCTGCTTATCAAGCCGATGATTTAGATGTATATGACTCTGATTGTGATGAGCTTAACACTGCCAACAAGATGCACTAATATTATCTGTGATAGAACAACTGAAGAGCCAAGTAATTAATTGCACCAAGATAAATCTAGACAATAAAA
>BQNB010002160.1:13279-128298 GCA_026074375.1 Tanacetum coccineum
TATCTATTGCTGTGTATTACGAAGTAACACCCCATTTGGTATTCCGCTGCGTTGTAAGTGATTTTTGGGGGTGTTACATTAGGAGATTACAAGTTTGAAACTGAGAGTCAAGAAGTTAGAGAAAAAAGGAGGGTCAAGAACTTACAAGCTCAAAAGATTATACACGGTTGGTAGATCTGCAAGTATAGTTTCCTCTGAAGAAGCTAGTTTGGGTGATCAGGAGGATGCATCCAAACAAGGGAGGAAAATTGATGACATTGATAAAGATGCAGAGATTACATTAGTTGATGAAACTTAGAGGAGATATAGAGATGAAGATATGTTTAGGGTAAATGACTTAGATGGTGATGAGGTGGTTGTTGAAAGGGAAGTTACTGATGAAGCTAGTGAGAATAGAAATATTGTTGAAGAAGCAGTTGATGTGACTGATGTTGTTATATTTCTAGTTAGTGCTGCTACAATAACTAATGTTGAACTTACTTTGGCTCAAACACTGGCAGAGTTGAAGAGTGCAAGACCCAAGATAAAAGGGGCTGTTATGCAAGAGCCAAGTGAATCAACTCCAACAATATCTTTACAACTACCATCACAGGTTAAGGGTCAAGTTTCAAAGGATAATGGTAAAGCAAAGATGATAGAACCAGAGAAGCCTTTGAAGAAGAAAGATCAGATTAAGTTTAATGAAGAAGAAGCTTTAAGGCTACAAGCAAAGTTTGATGAAGAAGATAGGCTTGCAAGGGAGAAAGCTCAACAAGTAGAAGAAGCCAACATTGCTTCGGATGACATTCAAGCAAAGATAGATGCTGACTATCAACTGTGAATCCCTGATCTAAGCACATCTAGGATAACGAAAACATTGAATATACGCAGCGGAATAAGAATAAGAACATCAATGTTAACAAACAAGGTTTTCTTTTATTTAACACAGCCCCAATTCTATGTGATCAAATCATAGAATGGTTACTCAACAATAACAAGAATCAAATGATTCTTGAGGCTAATACATAGACGTCTATAACTATCTATTAACTATCTAACTATATGTCTACACACGTTTTCTTTTGTGTCTAGACTCTCATTGAACCACACAGGATACACACACCTTTCTGGATTGATACCTAAACCAGACGCCCTGCCTCTCTTTATCAACTAGAGAGGCTAGGGTTTACAATAAAAACCTAGCTTACATATTAAGCTAACCTAATATTACATCTTAAATCCTTGTTGTTTCTTCTTTCTTTCTTGTTGCATATAAGATTTTGTAATCATCAAATCAGAATTCCCAACAATCTTCCCCTATTTGATATTACAAAACAATCTTCATGAAAGAAACAATGCTTCCCCTTGACTTAAGATCTCCTTGAACATGCCACCATAATAATAAGCTGCAAATCATGAATCTTCTTCCCCTTTTTGTAATCATCCAATAGGGGTCTTGTGTAGATAAGCAACCTGTGAACACTTCCCCTCAAGTGGTGCATGTAGATGGTTAAATATGTGAACAATAAGCTTCCCCTGAAAAGTATATTAACCATCTCTTGAATCTTGAATTCTGTAGGCTCTTTGTAATGATCACTGATGAAGAAAACTAAGTATAACGTACTTGATGCTGAAGTAGAATAACCCAAACTTGTGTCTTATGTCTTGCACTATAATATGATAAGAACTCATAATCTTCTTCTTCGTTTTATGAGTAGACCTCGATCTCTTGATAAATCCGCATGCCTATACATGAGTCACTGACCACGTGATAGTAAATACCTGTGAGTACTACAATGTATCTCCTTACATCAGGTAAAAACTAGTTTTATCAAGTCTTCATCATAAACCGTATATAACCAAACAAGTTATCTCCAAGACCAAAAGATATAATAAGAACACAAACCCATGAAACTCCACTTCATCTTCAAATAAATGATAAGTAATCCTCTTCGTAACCAATTAAACAATAATTCCAAAAACGAGCCATTAAACATTTAAACCAAAATCAATCTGTGTGTGGTATCAAATATCGAACAATGCTAGCATTATTAATTCCATTAAGCTCCAAGCAGTACTAACTAACTGCTCTTAATGCTAGCAGTACAAACTTAATAAACCACGACCAATAAGAATAGTAGTAACTGCTTTTTAAACCTAGCAGTACTAAAAATCAAGCAGCAGCATTAAGTGTACAGTTCGAAAACCCAAGCAGTATTAACACTTGAAATTACTACTGACAGTATTAACTTCTGATGCTGGCAGTATTAACTTTTAATACTGGCAGTATTAACTTTCAAGATTAGCAGCATTAACGCATAGAAGCAGCATTAATAATATTCTTGGCAGTAGTAAATATCAACGAGCGGTATTAATTAACCTTGGAAGCACTAACAATAGACTTGGCAACATTAATAATATACGAGCAGCATAAACTTTTCTTAGGATCTAAAACTAGATAGATCTTCTAGCCTTTGTGGTTGTATAGTACTTATGTAATCACAAGTATATACGTGAGAGACTCTAACAATTGTTTAGGCGGAAACTAAACAATGCAGTATAAAGAAGAACAAATATAAACAATGATCCTCTATGGATCTCTCTATTGATAATAAACTGTTTGTGTAATGCGTAATGAGTACAAAACCCTAATGCTAAAGGTTTCTTTTATAGAGAAGAAACCCTAAATTTCTAAACAAGATAACTAAAAACGCGTAAGAGATATACATCAATCTCTTCCTAATATATCTCATTCCTATCTTCATGAGATAACTCTAGAATATAACTATAATTCCTGCATACAATAATCACGTCTATAAATAAGATCAGCAGATTCTATATCTGTCAGCAGAAATGAGAACATGACCAGCAGGAACATAATCAGCAGAAACACTACTTGAACTGCCAGCAGAAACCACTTAATGATGCCATCAGCAGAAACGAACATCTCTAACAGCAGAAACAACATATAGTCGTTTTCAATAATTCCCAACAATCCTCCCCTAAACTTGGTTTTGACTTCGTTAATTCCAAGTTTCTAGATAGATCTTCTCAAAGCAAGAGGATTGAGTAGCAGCAAAAACAAAGTAATCAACAAATATAGATGAAGACAGCAGGAACAAACGAACTAGCAGCATCACAAATACCAGCAGATACAATGTAACCAGCAGCAATAATACAAGCAGCAGAAACCGTAGCAGCAACATCCAAAACAGCAGCATCAAATGAAACAGCATGAACTCGATGAACAGCAGAATCAAATGAAGTAGCAACATCAAAGAACAGCAGCTTCCAGTCTTTGCAGCAACATAAGTAGATTTGATAAGCCTTTACCAAGTAGCTACTCACTCTTGGGCTAGTTGATACTTTGGTGAAAACAAACACCCTGGTGTAACAAAAACCAGTCCAATTTCTCAGAACGTGAATCAAGGGTGAATTGGAATACCCTAACAGTTTTTGGCAAACCGTCACAGCCATACAACGGATTTGACATGTCTTTACCTGTAGCCGTTTGCTCAGGACTAGCCAACTCTTCATACACAGAGTAATATGGTGAGTCGATAACCATACAATTTTTAGTAAATTGTCAACTATCAACGGATTTGAGAAAGTCTTTACCAAGAGCCGTACCCTCTTGGACTAGCCATTTTTCATCCCAACAGGAACATGGAAAATGAATACCATCCAGTTTTTGGTAACCTGGCAACCATCAACGGATTTGAGAAAACACAACCAAAGCCCGTTTTGCAATAGTGAGCAGACTCTTTCTTGGCTGTTAGCCATGGTGAGCTGTAAAACCATATGTTCGTGCAGGCACCACTAACACCAAAGGTATACAACACCATATCTTTACAACACTATACGATTAGAAGGATGTATCTAAATCTAAGGATGTTAAATGCTAATTTGTCAAAAGAAACTAATATATAAAACTATATAAGAGTACATATGTTTTTTTTTTTAAAACAAAGTAACGAAACTATTGCATAACTACACACAATAGGTAAAACGAGGTTAAAGAAATTACCGAACTCATAAACAAAACTTACATAGGAGCAATGCAATACACTCATATGCCTTGTTGTCTTAAGCCATGCCTTGACCGGGCTAATGATATTCCCAGCAACAACAACATCCCGACAATACGAGGGTGGAACTGTGAGCCTGTGCGTAACAACTATTCAAGCCGTGTTGCCCGGATAGGATAGGAAACTTGTCCACAAAAATCCCGGGGTAACGATATACACAAAACAGTCTCCATTCGACCAAATCCAGTGAGGACATGAACAGAGCTCTTAGGATACAACTTCCAGCTACTCACAATCCATTCATCTTGTGTACGCCAAAAGTCTTCCACGTCATCAGAATGAAGTGACTGACACAACATATTCACATCCCTTCAGATTCTAACCCAACATCTAACGTTCTGGTTTAACCGAGAAGTACCTATTCATACCATCGACACAAAAGAATGGAGATCCTCCATACGCTAACATAAGTGTAGCAACTGTTTCAAGTAGGTAAAGTACTTTCGCCGCCTGTTCTCCTGATAATAAACATGAATATAAGTGTTACCAAGCGGACAACTCACCATCTCCCAATCTTGAAATGCACCATATGGAAGAGGGGGAATATAATTCTCCATGTCATCATCACTCTCACTCTCAGAACTGAAAAAATCCTCAACAGATTTATCCCATAGGAAGTCATCACTTCTCACCACAAAAAGACAACAAACAGAACGAGGCGTACTTCTCACACGCGCACTAATCCCAGCTTACCACAAAAACACTGACCAATAACAACAAAAGGAGAAACCAATTAACATTGAAACTCATCTCAGCGACATCCACACCTATTTTACAGGAAAGTAGAAAGTACACATAAGAACACCTTACTTCCTCACACATCTCACAAAAAACAACCCCAAAAAAAGAATGTTTACGACGAGACCGAGTAAGGAGAAGAATCATACTACAGAAACGGTTTCCACCATGAACCCGTGATCACAAACACATCACAGAATAGCTTATCCACTAACACAACACCATCACCAAAAATAGACTTACCCCTAAAGATAATCTCAGCAAGCACTTCGTCATCCGAGTCAGGGTCAGCAACAACTCGTGACATACCAATCTGCTCTTCTTCATCACTTTCAAGGAAAAACTCATTAATACCCCCTGATGTGGATTCAAACAGGACAGCAATTGGTATTTGAACAGTAGATACATGGGACGGTAAAGGTCCACCTGCGATGGATGAGAGGAAAGGTGAAGGATCAGCAGCAGAATCTGCAAACGGTGAAACTCCAATCTTACGGCTTGAACCAGCAGAATCCATAGCTGCTGTAGTGGTGATAAAAGAGTCAGTAACGTACACCAATGCAACCACCAGCAGTAATTGGAAGCAGCAGACCACATAGGAGTTAGAAGTAGCTTAACCAGCAGGTTAGAACTACACCACCGAGAAGAATCAGTATCCATCAAGCAGGTATAGTTGTAGCATCAGAAACACTAGCTGGCAGTGAAGAAAACCCTTTCAACCCTTTGTCGTCGTAGAAGGAGGCACAGATAATGGCAGGCCTTGGGACGAAAAAGGTTGTACTGAGCACTAAAACAACAAGCGATACCTTTTCAAGATCGTTCTTGCAAATGTATCTCGACTCTTCATCAACAGTTGTGGATTTCAATAGCCTTGACGACTTTCATACGGATGTAACCATTATGAGCTGCACACCATTGATTCTTAACCAAGTTGCACATCATCTGTGTGACCTCAGATTTCTTCATCGGCTTACCCTTGAGTGCTCGATAACGTAAATCTGCCAAGGCTCGCTTCTTCTTTTCCTTAACAGCATTCATGCGCTCGATAAAGTTCTCCTCGTTTACATCAGCTCCCAACAACTCTCTTGCCAATGCAGGATTAGAACCAACTTGCATCATCAAGGTCAACCAGTCTGTTTCTGTCATACGTATCATGAGATCGTCTAATTCCTTTGCGCGCTCTTCAGAAACATTTGGCAAGTCTTCTAGCAAATCCGAGCCCGTAACCGTTGAACCAACCGCTTACTAGCCTGTTCTTCTTCGAAGCGTTTCCTGGCTTGTGCATCCTCTGCAAGAAACTCAGCAGGTATATCCAAATCAGGCATAGGAACCTTTCCCTTATCAGCAGCAACAGAAGGACCAGCAGGTTCAGGGACTGCTGTGTGAGGAAGAACACCAGCAGAAAGATTAGCTTGAAACTGCTCAAAGGCTGGAGTGGAAAACTCTGTCCTGGCACGTCGATAAGCAGACCGCTTACGCCTTAGAGGAACCTCCTCCTCTTCTCGTTCCTCCACATCCTCAGAAGGAACAGCAGGTTGATCATGACCTAGAGCTGTAGATGCCATACGGGATAATCCATCGAGGTCAATATCATCCTGAATATCCACATCCCCTTCCGCTGCTGAGGCATCAACCACCAACCGTGTTTCCCTCAACTGTTTAACCGTTTTCTCCAACTTCTTGACTCTAGAGACAAGAGTCAAAATAGCACCCCCCATAATTTTCTTTGACTTTCCCAGCTCAGTTTCCAAGGAGTCAATACGTCCCATACACCTGTCAAGCTTTGCAGATAAACCAGTTAGTAGAGCAGGTCCTCCTGCCCTACCACAGCATCGGCTATTGTTTTTTTGGGGTGTGGGGGAGAGCATCATCGGGCCGAACAGGTGACTCCACATGGAATCCACCATGAGTGGTGTCATCTTCCATGGAAATGATATTATCAAGGTCCTCAAGCTCAAGATAGTTGTCAGGCCTAGGTTGGGGACCAAAGATAATGGGTTCCATAGAGTCAGAGTCAACATAACCATGGGGTCTGGGCTGTGGGCCAAAAAGAATTGGTTCAATAACATTAGGGTCCACATACCCAGTTGGTCTAGGTTCAGGGCCAAACACTAATGGCTCCTCAAAAATGAAAGTCTGAGCTGGCGGGGTAGGTGGAGACACAGGCTCAGGAGTAGGATCCCTAATGGGAGAATGTACAGGAACAGAAGGCCATGGTCTCCAGTCAGTAACAGGTGAGACAGGGTTTCAGGGACACAAACCCATCATTCTCAGAAGGTAGGTGAGAGGAGAGGATGGTCTCTTAGTACAAGGTGTGAACCTCAGCTGCACCCACCATCAGCTTCATTGGCAAGCAGCATTATCCTCATTAGCCAGCATCATCAACCAACCACAGCATCAATTGCCAGCCAGCAGCAATTGGCAAGCAAGGGGGTTGACAAGGTATTGGTTGACCTCCATTTAAAAATTTTATATTGGCAAACATTTTCCTAGTAAAGTCAAATGTTAGTCTAGGGGTTCGGTCAGTTAAATTTGTAAAATTTGATAAAAGCGCTAATACACAAAGAGAAATGCTAAATATTCAAAAGTCACCTAGTTGTAAAATAGGTTTAGGATTTGATAGTAGTAAAGCGTTAACAAGCGGAACAAAACCCATTAGCTTTGTTGGGTCATCCGTTGAAAATGTAACCGATGGATCCACCATAAAGGTGCACAGATCCACCATCCCTGGATCCGTGGATCCGCCAAGTAGCCAAAAATTGGCAGAACACGTTTTTAGTCCACCTATGTATTTGAGATCGGATTTTGTCATCACTAGGAAGAAACTAATACATAATAAGATTAAAGAGTCAAAGAAACCACCTTTAAAACCATCTCTTAAAAGTGGTTTAGGTTATGTCAAAACCGAGTCTAGATCTAAAACACCTCCACCTAGAATAAATAACTTTTCTCAACAAAGACACAACACACCTCAACATAGAAGAAACTCTAGAAAACCAATTCATCAAAAACTTTTATCCTATGAATTGGAGTAACAACCAAAATCAAGGTTTTGTACATATGGTAAAATGTATCCCATTTCAATATCCCAATCAATTGCAACAAATGCAAGGGATGTACAACACTAACATTTTCGGACCCATGAGATATTGGGGACCAAATGCTTGAATTTGTTTTTGTCAAAATAAGTATGCTTGAGAACGTGTTTGGAACCGGACGAATGGATTAAAGATAGTGGTTGCTCCAAACATATGACCGGTAACAAAAGTCTATTCTCTACCTACAAAGCATACGACGGAGGTAATGTAGTATTTGGAAGTAACTTAAAAGGAAATATCATAGGCAAATGTACGATCTCAAATGACTCTCTTACTATATTTAATGTAGAACACGTAGATAAATTAGCATTTAATTTACTTAGTGTCGGTCAAATTTGTGATAATAAGTGTAGAGTATTATTTATGGAAGAAGATAGTAAAATAATTAAAGATGGTAAAATCATAGGAAATGAGATTAGGAAAAATTGTTTATACGTAATGAAATTAGGAAATAATTCTCAAGAAAAGTTATGTCTCGCCATGGTAGTGGATAATTCTACCTTATGGCATAGAAGACTTGGTCACGCAAATATGCGTTTAATTCAATCTTTGTCATCCAAAGAATTAGTTAGAAATCTACCTAAGCTAAAATATGATAAACACTTTTGTGATGCTTGCAAAATTAGGTAGCAAGCCCATGCAAGTCATCAAGCTAAAAATATGGTTTCTACTAAAAGATGTCTAGAACCATTACATATGGATTTATTTGGTCCGTCGGCTATTAAAAGTTATGGAGGTAACTTGTACACCCTAGTAATAGTAGATGATTACTCTAGATACACTTGGACTAAGTTTCTAAAAACCAAAAACTAAGCTTTTGAGAAATTTGAAATATTAAGTAGAAAAATTCAAAACCAACTAGGAAGTTCTATAGTAGCTATTAGAACAGATCATGGTCAGGAATTTAATAATGAAGTACAATTCGAAGCTTATTGTGATGCACAAGGCATTTGTAACACCCCCAAAAATGTGTCGCAGCGGAAATATGTCAGGGGGGCGTTACTTCATAATACAATAGCACAAGATACAAGAGAACGACCTCTAAATGTGTCGTTTGTAAAACAATCTCGTTGATTTTCTGAAATCAAAATAATAGTTGTCCCATAATTGCATCACCATGAAAAACTTGAATGTAAAGACTCCAATGCACATCAAATAATCCAAGCATCTAATTCACCTGAGAAAAACATGCTTAAAAGTGTCAACATTAAAGTTGGTGAGTTCATAGATTTGTTTAAATATGAATGTAAGTTTCAACAAATATATTTATCCACTGTGTCATCACAGTACCATGAAAAATGTTTATAAAATATGCACGACCCATTTTATGTTACCAAAAGTACCAATCTTATCCCAAAGATGTTTATAAGTAATGCATGACAGATGTAATGTCAACCAACATGTTCCACAGTTTATAATAGGGTGTCGGAGGGCCCTGTAGTCCCCAACAATGATCCGACATTGTTATACGTTCGTTTACCTAGGTGGTAGCTAATCACGCCGATAACGGGGATTGTCATTCCCGAATTAGATCTATTGCATAGCATAGCGCAGACAAATGCTATAACGTTAGTGTTGCTACGTGATAGCTAATCGCTTCGAACGGGGATTATCAATCCCAAATAAATCATTTGCATGTACATTCGCGCCTCACATTCCAGTTGATATACAGTTCATGAGTTTGTGAAGTAGACTTGTTGTACTGTGCCGATTTCGAGCAGTGTACAATAATGTGTTCCCATCGTGGGAGTTTCCATCTGCAACACCCGGGCATGTAGTGGCTTTAGTTGCACCGCAGGCGCACTACAATCGTAATCCGACAATCATTTCAATGTTAATGTATGCATTTGTGACCAAAATTAAGTCAATTAATGTTTCCCATAGCGAGCTATGCAAATAAGTATGGTAAACCGATTTGAAATCAAAATCATGTAATGTGTTTGTAATGAATTGATAAAAATCAAAGTATGTATACCAAGTATGTAGAATAGTATGTCAAAGATATTGTAAAAGATATGTAAACAAGTTGTATTGAGCATGTATCTCACCGAGGATCTGTAATGTAATTGTAAAACAAGATTTTGTGAAAGAGGGGCTATTACTAACTCACATCGTTGATGAAGAGATTGGAGGGAATGCGCATATAATATGCACAACACGGAACGGAAGCTGAAACGAAACAGGAATCGGCTCGACCAAGAAGTTGCGGTTTATCTTAACGGCTACCTAAATATCACTAGCTATGATGATTTTACTTGGTTTTCGTGAATGAGCACGGTCATCGATGACACGTTGATAATGATATAGATTTCAGATTGTAATGGTTTGTGTGAGTTGGTTAAATAAATAAATGAAAATATACGCAAAGCGTGTATGGTAATATATATTCTTATATACTTCTTTATGAAAATTAACCCTTTATATAATTTTACATAAATTTATATCACAAAACGATCAATCCAAAGATTTATGAAAAGTATATAATACCTCGCAGGTGTTATATAATAAATGCGAGTTGTTAATTAAACCAAATTAGTTTGACTCCAATTTAATTAACAAAAGACTTTGAATAAAAGTTGACACGTATCTTACTATTATAACTTAAACAACCGACGTTGGTAACCGTTTGTGACCATTATAAAATATAGTTTAATATTTTATAAATTATGTTTCATTTCGTTAACAGGTCGTGTCTAAAACACTTCGCCTTATTGTAAAAGTATAGTTTTTCGATCGTTGTCAGGTTATTGTATAATAAAATTTATTATATCTTTAAACATATCTTATTTTTTTTTAACGTTTCTTAAATTATTAAAGTTTTAGTAAATCGTGATATAGAAAATTATATAAATAAATTTTCGTCATGACTATTCGTTTGTAAATCGTTTTCCTTTTTGCATAACTAAACGTTTTCAGTTAAATGAATACATTATTGTAATCAATCGGTTTCATATTTCACAAATGCACCGCTGTGTTCAGATATAATTATATTATTCACCATTTATATTTAAATTGAAATCCAATTAATAAGGATTTTATTTTATTATTAACGTTAAAAACCAACATAAATTTATTTTTATCAGTATTTAACTATTTTATTAACACGTATGTTGATTTTCATTTGTTGTTATTGATATATATAACCAAACGATAACCCGTTGTTTCCTCGTTGTTTTGCTAAACCAAACACGTCCTTCGTGTCTCTCTTAAACCAAACACACCCTTATGGGTTTCTGCCAACCCAAACGCTCCCTTATGGCAAATCTGTTAAGCCAAACGCTCCCTATGTTTGTTTTATCAAAACCAAACACATCCTATGGCTGATCTTAACCCAACCGCACCCTTTGTGGTGATAAAACCCAAACCAACGCTACGTTGGCTATGTCTCAGCCTACCCAAACGCTCCTGTGGTGAGAAGTGGCGAACCAAAAGAACCCCGCGTTGTAAAGCACAAACTTTTCCACCTTGGTGTTACTGCGCAAACCAACGTATCTGATGGCGTTTTGTTATTTTGCTAGTATGGTTTCGGTTGCGATTTTTGCGGTTTTTCTTTCTTTTTTTTCATTTTCGTTGTTGATATAAACCCCAAACGCACCCTAATCTCCACAACAGCCCAAACGCACCCCTAATGGCTGTTACAACTAGAACAGACGCACCCCATGCGTTTTTTTATCATAACCATAAAACCAACACACCCATTTTGGGCTGTTAACCTATGACCCAACCGCACCTTCATGGCTGTTAAGAACAGCCAAACGCACCCTTACCGCAGGTTGACCACCAAAACAAACACCCCTCGTGGTGGTACTATGAAACCCAAAGACACTTGTGTTTGTGACCCGAACCAAACGCACCCTGCTGGTGGCCTTGAAACCGAACGCCCCTCGTGGTGTATTAAAAACCCACACGTACCTCGACTGAGAACACACCAAATCGCTACCCTTATAGGTGCCGCTTATGGTTGGTGGAGGGAGATGGTGAGGGTGGTTTTATGGCGCGTTGTGATAGTAGTAGGTTTGGGGATCGGATATAGATCGGAAGGACGTGGAGCATCTTTGGTCTGATCGGGAAACTACGCCGGAAACTGTTCGGCGGTCGATGAGTGGTCACGGTTGGCGGTGGAAGGTCGCGGAAAGTAATAGAGAATGAAAGAGGGAGAGTATATTGAGATATGTGTGTGTTGTCGTGTAAGAGATGAAAAAAAATGAAAATGAAAGATTTATATAAAGTTAATATATATATTAAAAAGATTTAAGCCAAGTGGCAGTTATCTTATTTAGTGTATAGGGTTTAAATTGTTAAATATTTACGTTTGTTTTTTTAATTTCGGTTCGAGA
Organism: Tanacetum coccineum; assembly: GCA_026074375.1. Taxonomy (NCBI): domain Eukaryota; kingdom Viridiplantae; phylum Streptophyta; class Magnoliopsida; order Asterales; family Asteraceae; genus Tanacetum; species Tanacetum coccineum. The sequence continues at coordinate 25,520 of BQNB010002160.1, forward strand.
CTCATTCTGAGCGTACCCTATCGATTGATTCGAGTGCGATAACTCGCGCATGTTTCTAACATTGTTCTGATAAAAGATGAGTATTCACATGACTAATTTTTGTAAAGTTTTATAAAATTTATTCAAAACGCTTTATTATATTTTTTGTGACTTGGTCGAAAATAAAAAGAAAATTTTAACCTCGGTATTCGTCGTTATCAATACGCTTAGATAAGTAAAAATATTAAATAGTTTGTATATAACATTTTTATTAATTGAATAGTGATAATTAAAAATAATTTAATTATTTTTGTGTGTCGTTTGGTACCGTTGTGTGCAGTTTTAAAACTTTCGCGGGGCTGTTTTATACCTCTTCTGCTTGTTTTCAAGTCTCGGTAAAAAATGAAAAGTTGTCTGAAATATTCGTTTTACATCAATGCTTCTAGGGTTTGTGAGTCGATGAAACCATGATTAAGTGGTTCGTTTTGGATAAAATCAACTGAGAAATTTAATATAGATCCTTTTTCGTTTTCAAATAAATAAGTTAAAACAACTTCCCTTGAGAGATGTATTAATAAAAATCATGATTCATTATATAAAATACGTTTCGAAAAAATGTTACCAGTTTCGCGGTCATCCGTTTATATAGTGCTGAAAAATGGTCATAAGTCAAAAAGTTAAGATCAGACCTGAAACGTCAAAGTTTAAAATAGTCATTTAAAATTTCGAAAATTTCCGGATGTTACAGTAACTACCCCATAAAGAAATCTCGTCCCGAGATTTAATTTATGTTAACTGTTTGTGTGATTAGGAAAGTGTCTAAGATGTGATATAAATAGTTTTTTTTAACAAAAACGCGATAACTTTATTCAGCAAAATTTTGATGTTTCGACAATTCTCAAAATACCAAAAAAAAAAATTTTGGCTAGGTTTGTCCAGGATATTTAATCCATCAAAATGGGTATCTCAAAATATCATTGTTATAGGGAAAGTCTCATTATAGTGAAAACCTAAAGAAGAAGGTGTAGTCGCGTGAGTATGTTTGTACAAGTTTCTAAATGTCCGAGGACGGAGTCTCGTTTCTACTATTTGTAAGGTTCGATGATTCACATCAACGTGGCTTATGGATGTAAGTACCCAACTTACTTGGTAGTACTAGGATGTATCGCGACCTAAGTCTTCCTACTAGTGGCCCGAAATGAATAGTCCAACTATCTGTTTCGTCGATAGGTGTTTATCTCGTTTAAGGGGAGTTGTATTACCTATTGGATATAAAGTCTGTATCAGTATTGGGATCCGTCGCCAGGAAGGCCAACTAGTAGATTAGGGACCATAATGTCAATACTATAACAAATGGTGACGGGATATTGCACTCAGTCTGTTAGCTCCACAGACAGTTCGTGATTGCAAGGACTTGCAATGGCAAAAGTAATAACTTAAGAATGAGATAAGGTAGCTCCAAGTGAGGCCTTAAGATTTTTGCTGAGTGGCAAGACACGATTGTGTCTCTAGACCCTTTTAACGAATTCTGATGATTATCGATTTCTGGTTCATACACGTGTCATATCGGATACCAATTAGCAATCATTTTATAATTTCTTATTTACATACAGAAGCGTCCAATATGTATGTAAGAGAGAAATGATAAACTTATGGTTCGGTGATTTATAATTTTTTTTTAACGATAGAGGCGTCGCAATTGCTTTCAAATAGATAATATTATAATCATCCTACTTATTAATTTCTGATTTGCAATAGCGTATTCACAAAATTTTCAAGGTGTGTGAATGACAACATAACGATGCAATGATCTCTAATGAGTATTGGAAGAGTATTTTAAAATTTATTTCGGAGGACGGCGAGTTAAGGAACGATCGGGGAAATCACATAGAGTTCAAGACAGTTAATGAGTACTCGGTTAGAGTAAATAAGGTAAAGGTCTCTATGAACGAACCAGCATAGCAATTATCATATCAATCTTCTATTAACAGTCTCCGACCATACAAGATTGTTATTAACTAATTCATAAATAAATCCATTGGTAAACAGAACTGTGACGGGCTTTGTTAACATAGTCAATTTTCTATTATCAATCTTACATATTTACAAGTCCCGCCATCTCAAGACTTGTAATACTTAGAATTCTTACATAATTCATGTCGTAAACAAATTTTGACGGTCTTCGTGTAATACAATATAGTATAACGCTATTGAAGAAAAATATCCTTAGAGACCATTGTTTAACTTACAATGTCTGGAGAAGAAGTGAGGACGTTGTGAACTCACAATGTTAAGACATAGAGATGAGGACCATCGTATATAACTCACAATGTCTGAGGGTATAATTTGAGACATTGTGCAACTCACAATGTCCTTAAGAAAAGTAATCTGGTATTTATATAAATAATTTATATAAATAAGCGTAACAGGACTATACGCAAAGATGTAAAAGCATTATTAATATATATATGTATGTCATGTAAGTATCTTAATGCAGCTCGTTAATGTAAGCATAAGCATGTGTGTGTACTTGCACTTTGAAAATGTTTGTTGTGATGCAATTTCTTACTATTGCTGTTTGTGAAATGGTAATAGTCTAGAGATAAAATATGCAAATCATAGTTCTCTATACCTTGGCTTGATACAATTTGTAAACCCCGTAAAAATGTGTCGCAGCGGAAATATTGTCAGGGGGGCGTTTACTTCATAATACAATTAGCACAAGATACATAGAGAACGACCTCTAAATGTGTCGTTTGTAAAACAATCTCGTTGATTTTCTAAAATCAAAACAATAGTTGTCCCATCATTGCATCACCATGAAAAACTTGAATGTAAAGACTCCAATGCACATCAAATAATCCAAGCATCTAATTCACCTGAGAAAAACATGCTTAAAAGTTGTCAACATTAAAGTTGGTGGAGTTTCATAGATTTGTTGTTTAAATATGAATGTAAGTTTCAACAAATATATTTATCCACTGTGTCATCACAGTACCATGGAAGATGTTTATAAAATATGCACGACTCATTTTATGTTACCAAAAGTACCAATCTTATCCCAAAGATGTTTATAAGTAATGCATGACAGATGTAATGTCCAAATGTTCCAAGTATATATGGTCGGGGGGCCATGTATCCCCACCAATGATCCGAACATGTTTTAACGTTCGTTTACCTGGTGGGTAGCTAATCCACCGAACGGGGATGTCATCCCGAATAGATCTATTTCATAGCATAACGCGCAGACAACATGCTTTAAGTTCGTTTTTCAAGTGATAGCTAATCACTCGAACGGGGATTATCAATCCCAAATAAATCTATTTCATAACATTCGCGCTCACCCTCCAAGTGATTTACAGTTCATGACACTGTGACGTAGACTTGTTGTATGTGCCCGATTCGAGCAGTGATACAAATAATGTGTTCCCATCGTGGGTGTTCCATCTGCAACACCCGGGCATGTAGTGCTTGTTGGCCCCGCAGGCGCCACTACAAATCGTAATCCGAAAATCATTTCAAATGTAAAGTATGCATTTGTGACCAAAATAAAGTCAAATAATGTATCCCATAGCGAGCTATGCAAATAAGTATGTAAACCGATTTGAAATCAATCATGTAAATGTGTTTGTAATGAATTGCAAAAATCAAGTATGTAAACCAAGTATGTAGAATAGTATGTAAAAGATATTGTAAACGAATATGTAAACAAGTTGTATTGAGCATGTATTCTCCCCCGAGATTTGTAAAGTAAATGTAAAACAAGTGAAAGAGGGGCTATAAACTCACATTGATTAAAGACCACGATCAATTAATCCAATTAAATCACAACTGAATCTGCAACGATCTCGACCACGACCTATAATTATGTCGTTCGATTATAATACACGTACTAAATACGATCAACGATGCGTACATCGTAACGACGAAATCATACATATTTTTATATGTATGCAGTCATATATACATGTGATGAGAAATCCACTTGCGCGTCTTTAAACCTTAACCCTTAGTATATTACTTGTATATATACTATTTTTCGTCCAATCCTAACTTATCTCAATTTCTAAAGCTGATAAGCCTCGCGGCAAAGTAAAATGCCATTACGAACAACTTTCGTGTTTCGCCGGAAGGCTGAAACGGACTCGAAAGTGATCAAATCATTTAATTAATAAATCTGTCATTTTTAATATTTATTAAAAATAACCTATTTTATAACTAAAGTGTATATTCTGATTTCGATCCAGTTTCTTCGTTATTGGGAGTTAGAAGTCCCGTTTTATATCAAAACATCCGTATAATTATAATTTGTTATATTTTGTAAATCAAAATATAATTTATCAACATCTCGATTCCCGAATCTTATGTTTCGATTTTTGATATTTATTATTCGGTATAAAAGGTGTCAAGGTCCATTTTTGGTCCAACTCTCGTCTCAGATATATCCAATATCACTTATACATTAATATCAGTCTCGTTTTAATATTTATTTCATATTTTAACTAGACCGCGCAAGTTATAATACTTTTCATCACAAATTATATAAATCGATTAAATGAAACAATTTATATATTTGTGTTAAACAAACTCACTTTATTTCGGTGTCAACACACAACTCGACGCACCCCGGCTGATGGACAGCCAAACGCACCCTTGTGCGTGGCTGTTAAGCCAAACGCACCCTAGTCTCGTGTATAATAAAACCAAACACACCCTGGTTCGTTTTCTACTACACCAAACGGACTTCGGTGATAACCACAAGAACCAAACGCCCCTTTGTGTTATAACCCAACCCCGACAGCCCCTCGGCTGTCCCGGCTTTTCGACAGCCAAACAAACACCCCGCGGTGTTATAATATCAAATCCAAACGCACCCCTTAGTGGTATTAAAAGCCCGAACGAACCCCGAACCAAACCACCTTGTGGTGGGGGTGGGCTGTCACCGCAAACAAACACCCCCTTGGGTGTTATAATACCAACCAAACACACCCTTCGGGTGTTATCATTAACCAAACCCGAACAAATAAACACCCCGCGGTGTTTTTATACCAACCCGACAGCACCTTCACGGGTTTTTACCCTGCCTGTCGACCGGACCGACGCACAAACATCCCGATAAACCCGGACCAAAAGCACCCCCTAGTGGTAACCCCAATCCAAAGCACCGTTGGTGGTTAACCCGACCCGACCCGACTGTTACCACGATAAACCGACGCACTCCTTGCGGGTTTATAATTAAACCCGAACAATACCCACACCCTTCGGGTGGGGGACGAGCATGATGATGATGACGGATGGTGATAGCGGGTGGCGGCTGTTATGGTTGTGGTGGGGGGGGGGTGGGGGGGAGGATAAAAAACTCGCGAGTGGAGGCCGGAGCTGTATAATGGGGATGGGTTAGATAGCCACGAGGAGCCCTTTTTGGTCTTGCCGGAAAAAATCCCGCCGGGAAAAGTTTCGGCGGTGGTGGTGGTTGCCGGCTGCCGGCGGTGAGGGAGAGTGAGGGAGAAGTGTGAGAGGAGTGTGTGAGATCAACAATATAGAAGTGAAATTGAGATGGAAATTGGTAAGAAAAAAATTGCTATAATATATAAAAAATGAAATGGGAAAAAGTTTCAAAGAGTTGGTGGGGTTATATTGGAACGTTTTTTTATTTATATTTTTATAAATATGGTTCGGGATCCACCCACAGTGTCATATTTGAGCGACCTATCGGTACGATTTTAAATCGAAACTTCGCCATTGTTTTTATAATCATTTTTTCTGATAAAAAAAAATGAGTATTGGCTTATAAACATTTTTTCATTAAATATTTTATAACATTTAAAAAAAAACATATTGTTATTCATTTTATGAACCGGTTTAGCTCCGTCCGATAATAAAAATGGTATTTCAACTGAATAGTCGCGTTATAACAACGCTTTTAATTAAAAATGGACGATAATTTATTTAAATTATTGTTATTAAATAAAAAACTGATAATTAAAAACAATTTAATTGTTTTTGTGTGTCCGCGTTTGTTTAGTGTTTGAATAATTGTTTGCGGTGATGTTTTAGGCCCTTTTCGGGGCTCGTTTCCAGGTCTCGGGCAAAACTAAAAAGTTGTCAGGAATGTCATTCCACATCAAATTGCTTTAGAGTCCGAGTCGTGAAAATGTGATTTAGATGGTCGTTCTTATAAGTCAAGCCAGACACTAAAAGTCAATGACTGAAATAGTCATTCAAAAATTCAAAAATTCTCGGATGTTACAGACTAGTTTTAGAAAAACAACGATATCTCAGTCATCCGGAGGAGATAAAATTCTACCCAACTCAACACATGTACCTTAGACATGTACCAACATCTCCATTGGCTTTATCAAGTGCCGTACAAACCAAAAAAAAAATAATTCATAATCAACCCCCACAAACTGCTGGTTACAACTGCACAAAAAATTCATTTTCAAAATTCACAACCAAAACATGTTTTAACTTCTTTCAAAACGGCCAATACAGGAGCCTTACCCAAATGACGTAAACTCTTTCAAACGCATCAAATCAATGGGTTTACAGACCAAAACATTTCAAGACTTTCCACGTCAAAGGTCGATTACAAGAGAATTCAAAAAACGCAACACACCTACTGTATTCGAAGCTTCAAAGGTAGTCCGGTTCCAGACGACACTGTTACGCGATAAATAAAGTATTAACTGTATTTTCAAGAAAAAGAAGGGTTTATTAGGTTGGGACATATAAAACGTCGCAACAACCCATCAACCGAAAATAATTTCAAAACATTGGGTACGAAAACAAACATATGGACGATTTAAAATAAGCATACGGGAAAAAGTATTCGAACTCGGAGTCGGCACATACTGTAAAACCCATTGGGGTCGGTCATTCGACATTCGATATTTAGACAATAGAATAGTTTCCAAACAGTTAGTGTCGCAATATATGTTTCCTTTTATTATTCAGATGTATACGTGGGTGTCATGAGCGGCATCATATTGTTGTGGGTTCTGTGCGCATCGATTGGGGGTTAGGGTATCTTTTTTAACTGCGCTTGATGCGTTTAGAGTTTCTGTAGTGTTAAGTTATGGTGTGTTCAGAGGGCGGTGTGTGACGTTGTGTGTGGTGTGTGTGGTGTGTGGAGTGTGTGTGTGTGTGTGATGTTGTGGTGGGGTGTGTGTGGGTGGTGTGCTTGTGTGTGTACGAGTGTGTGTATGTGGTGTGTTTTGGTTGTGTGTAGTGTGAGATGTGATGTGTTATGATTTATGTTATTTAAGGTTCGTTGGAACTCTAGGAGGGGTCCTGAGTTCACATGGGAACGTGAAGATTCATTAAAAAAGAAATACCCACATCTCTTCACAAATCGGGCATCTTCATCCACTGCAACGTCTTAAGCCTTGAGGATAAGGCTCATCTAACCGGGGGATACTATAACACCCCGTGTTTTTCAGGTCATATTTCGATCCTAGTTTATGCATTTCCTTTTATTTACTAGGATCATGTGGTTACTTTCGTATAAATCTCATTAGTAAAATGGTGCGAGCATTAAACGTTATCGTTAAGCTAAAATTTTAGCCTAAACCCAATAAGACCTTACTTAAACCTTTTTGTGTTCGTCATCTACTTTATACTTCTCATCAAGAAGAGTTACACAATCGCATATAATGAAATTTGTCGAGTAAAGCCCATTCGAATAAAACCACATCAAAAATCTTAACTCTTATGCATAAGGAAACTAAACAAAACCTGCAAATAAAATTCTATATACTCCTACAAAATAGTATGGTGTCGACGTTTTCCCCTTCTATTTGAACTCATAATCACATTGGAATATTATCAAGAAATTCAAAACCCCTTTAACTTTTAAAAACTCTTGGATAAAAGCCCATAACCTTTTTATGATGAAACCCATACATACTCGTGAGTACACCGTCTGCTTTATCCATCAGTTTTACCTCTAAGTTAACACAGTAACCCCCTTTAATCTAATGTGCTTTGACTTTGTGAAAACCTAAATATTCTTTACCTTGTATGGGATTACACAAGAATGTGACTCAAGAATGAAACATTGGACATGACCTTCAAGTGTGTATAAAAGACGAGGTTTACTTCCACTGAAAACACAGCAACAATAACATTACTAGTATCAAACCCCATACCCTCCCACTTTAACTTTCTGAATTCGATTCATCCACAACACTCAAAGAAGTCCACCATTTTAACTTGCAATCTTTATTATACCCCATAAACTTGAAAACACTAAACCATACTCGTCTTCTTTGGGTTTTGTTTGAACGAACATCCAGCAAACAAGACGAGGCAACAAGTCGTTATTAGTACGAGTAAAGACAAAGTTGGTTAGACTTGTGACTTATCAAGAAGGGGACGAATTGGGTTATAACGAGTTTAGGGTTTCTTTTTTTCCATTGGATTAAGTTCGGTGCACATCTCCCTTCGTGTCACTGTGAGTTCACACTTTCCTATTCCTTGAGTTAAATTGCATATGTTTCGTCCTTAGTAATGCTTGAAAATATTTGGGGTTAAAGGTCAAATGGGAAGTGAGTCCTTTTACTTCTTTTCACCATGTCACTATAATACACCAATCACACACCCTCTTTGTGCCATGACTAGTTGCGAACAAACCATAGTAAGGGACCATAATCGTAAGTTATAAATTGTAGAAACGCTTGGCCAAAGGTTGCTATGCAATCGCATGCAAAATCCCTTTAAACTACCTGCGGATATACAATCCTTTTTACAACAACTTGTAGTAGATGGCAGTTTGGGTCGCGGCCATTCTAGGGTAAAACACAACTAGTAAACGCGCCCCATAAATCCAGAAGTTATTTGAGAATTATAGTTGAACCGATAAGCTTTATATAGCAATTCGAATCATTGAAAATGGGTAAGAAACAAGTAAGTAAGGGACCTCTAAAAACTCTAGGAAGACCATGCGTGCGTTACCCTTTTCTTGCAAACAGCCAGCGTAACCAAATTTTGTTTAATTATTGTGACGATTTTACTATAAGAAATAGTTTTGTTAAATAGAGTCCAACGAGCTAGCTTTAAGTCGGAATAGGAATCACTCGGTTTCGTTAAATAACCAGCCCGCAATTTAAGCTTAAAAAGGCACGTTCATCACTGGTCTCGACATTCTGTTGAGCACCTTGTGTGCACTCAGCCGCTACGCACAGCATACACCACACATTCTCGAACCATTTTTGACCTAGATAATGACCACCCCATGCAAACCTTATAAAAGGTAAATTATAAACCGGCCAGCCTAGTTTTCAAGGGTACTTTTACCTTACCCTAAGATCGAGTATCAAAGTCACAAATTAAGACCAAAATACTATCCACGCAATCAACACATACTGAAAAATAAGGCCCCTTTTATTTTCTAAGTCTGGAAAACAGCCTTGCGACCGCACATGTTTAGCACTATTTTTATCTACTTAAACGACGTTTTTAGCCGAAACTTATTTAACGAAAGTTGTAGATTTCCCAGCGGAGATTTCAAATGTATTTTTACTTTTCCATATAGTCAAATAACGAAGGCAGAATTTAGTTGTAGAACTCTACTACACCTTATGTTAAAACTTAGTAAATTATAAGTTTAATTCAAAAGGAAAACGTTAATGTTTTATCTAATTGTTTAACGTACTAAGAGACCAAACCAAGGGCTGACCTAAACTAATAATTTAAAGTATAGACGACCTAGTTTCTTAAAAGTCCAAAGTCATAAATTATATACTTACGGTTTGACCACGTTGACCCGATAAAGTTGACTATTTTAAAATGAGAAACTCGCTTTTCAATATCATTAATTCAAGTATATTCAAGCACACACTAGGGACAAGATTGCAAGTATTTATATTATTATTTTTCCGTTTAGTGAATATGTATTATTTATTCATAGGTTACGGATAAAGCCTTTCGCATCGTTTTTTGTGCTACTGCCTTGCTCCTACGTTATCATTACTTAATGTGAGTTCATAGCCCCATGTTTTACTATATCAATGATTTACAACTTTTGGGGTGATAAATATGCTTTGTTTTTACAAATTGGACGTAAGTGTACATTTTACCATGATTACGTGTTTGCCTAAATAGCAATAACCCTTTGAGCCCATTATCATGAACTGTCAATTACTTTGTGTGAGCGCGAATGTTATAAATAGATCTATTGGGATTGACATCCCCATCCGGGTGAGTAGCTCTCACTGGTGTCACGGAGTGAACCAACGGATGTATACCATGTCGGATTCGGATGTTGAGGGTTAAAACATCATCACGGGCAATGTGGCAATATTTATATTGCATTCATACATGTCGAGCTTCGGTGTCATGAGCTTAGGGAAACGTAATTACATTTGTGATGTTTTCATATGTTGCATTATCATACACTTGAAATCTTACGGTCCTACATTTCATTTACAAAAACCTATGAATTCACCAACTTTATGTTGACGTTTTAAGCATGTTTTTCTCAGATCAATTATGCACGAGGTGCACAAGATACATTGGGATAGTCTTTTGGGTGTCATGCATAAAGATTTGGAGTCATTATAGTTCGGGACGATTGTTATGATCTAGAATCTTTATTTCAAATGTTGAACTATTTAAGCCTTCGTGCTTTGTATCAAACAATTTCAATAAATCCAATGTATCGTATTTTAAACGACTCTTTTTAGGTCGTTCTCATATCTTGTGCTATTGATCTGTAATGTAACGCCCCCGGATACACATTATTCTGCTGCGACCCAATTTGGGGGTGTTACATGGCAGTTTATAATTTGTTCTATGTTTATGCAGTTGTACCTCATGTGGAAGCAAGATGAGGGGTTGGAACTATTGAAGATTGATGAAGAACATATAAAAAAGTTCAAATTGAAATGGGAGGTTAGTGAACCCAACTCTATTTAGTAACATCTAAAAAAATATTCTTCTTTTAACAGCTTTTCACCCTATTTACAGCAAGACTATGGTCGTCAGAGTGCTTTATAAGGATTTTTGCAGCCCTTGGTGAATAAAATTGTGAGAGACATGCAGGAAGTCCGTAAGATTATTGAGGATAAAAAAACCCAATAAACTTGAAATATCTAAAGGACATTGATGAGACTTTGGCAAAAGTTATGAGTGAAGCTGCTGCTCTAGAAAGTCAGGAAGATGACAAAAGTACCCCTGAATCTGTTCGCAATCGAGATGAAGCTGCTCCTTTAGAAAGTCAGGAAGATGTTGTCTCAAGACTAAAAGGGAAACGAAAGAAGAACCAAAATCAAGGCAAGATTGTGGGTGATAAACGATTGACCAGAAGGGAAGCTCAGAAGCAAGGCATCCACCCTATTGGGTCTCTAAAGTAGACCCGTTAGATCTGTAGATTGATGTTAAACACTTATGAACAACATATAGATTGGTGTGTCTCGTTCATCAGTAGTTAGTCTTGTTCATCAGTAGGCTAGTTTCGTGGCTGATATGGAAGTGAAGGAGTAGCTGGTTTAGGCCACGTTATGTTTGAAGCGCCAGGTTGTGTTGATGTTTTATGGGGGTCATTAGGTGGGTCATTATGCATGTTATTGGGTGTTGGATTTGGTATTCTAATGTTAATCTTCAGTGGTTGTTGCTGCCTGAATTGGTGTTTGTTTGTCTAGTTTACAAAAAAACTCTAAACTCTATAGTCAGGTGTACATTTCGAGTTATGATAATGCTTTGACTCGTCTTTGGCTTTTCATTTGTTTCGCACTAAATGAGTTGTATTCCTGCAGTGAGCGCGGTGGTTGTTTTATATGTTTATACGTATAGGGGGTGTTACAGAAGCAACCATTAGTTTTGACATTGATGATGATGCCATTCTGAAAGTTTCTTTAGAGGAATTAACAACGGGTAACAAAAAATCAGAACTTTTATTTAGGTACACTGTTCTTATTTAGGTAAGATTTGTGAACCAAAAACTGTACATTTAGATGTGTACCTAAACCTCTTCGTGGCCAAACTTCCCTAGCAGGCAAGTAGCCTTATACATATAACCAAAACCCGAATCGGCTACTATCGTAATAATACTGCAGCCTTTAAAATTTGCAAAACAATTGAAGCAATATGTTGTGAAGTCGTGAGGTGCCATGGCTGCAACCACCATCTAGATGTGGCTGCCCAAGTGCCCAACCAAGATACAGGTGATTGTGAACCAAAAATACAAATGCAGAATAATATCATTATCGCCATCATTTTTAATGGACCGATTTGCCACTATTATCATGTATTTGTTAGTGGTTTACAAGTTTCCATTAAATACTTAATAGAGATGTTAGAAGTGTATCACTGAACACTGAGTATTAACTGTAGTCCTTGTGATCTTTATATGATAACCACTTCCCTTAAATAGATCTGCATAGAATAATTACACGCAGCATGGAGAGTAATGAAAAGGAATGGTTAGTCAAGGCGGCTTGTGTATCGTATACTCATAGTCTTATATCTTTATATAGTTCTTATTAGTGTGATTATGAATGAATTTTAGGTTAACAGCCATATATACGACGTGATTAGCAATAACACTTAGCATATGAGTAGAATGCCATCCCATCTTTAATTGTTTTGAAATCGTCATGTCTTGATTTCAAATGGGTGGAAAGAATGGGTTTAAACATGATTGAAATGTATGCCCATGCACAAAACCTCTAAATTGCTTAGGTTAGAAAAGTAGTATTACTATTTTTATTCCGGTGAGGTAGTTGTTTTAAGTTTTAACCATGTTCTTAAAGTAATTTGAAAATGGATAAAACTGTTTGTGGGTCCGATTGACCCGACTTGATGTAACCCATATTAAAAGCACATGGTTAACTTCCCACGATTTGCCATGTTTGACCCTTCCAGGCCTGGGTTTGACATTCCCGACCCGAGTTTGACCATTTTAGCAGGGTTTGACCATTTTCACCCGGGTTTAAGATTTTTAACCTGGGTTTGGCCAATTTAGGACATGTTTGACCATTTTGATCCATGTTTGACCATTCTCGATCGGGTTTGACCATCCCTGACCCGGGTTTGACCAATTTAGCACGGGTTTGACCATTTTGACCCGAGTTTGAACATTTTGACTCGGGTTTGAGTATTTTGACCCAGGTTTGAACATTTTGACCTGGGTTTGACCATTCCCGGCTCGGGTTTGACTATTTTTGACCCGGGTTTGACCTTTTTAGCATGAGTTTGACCATTTTGACCCCATTCCTGATCGGGCAGACTTCATAATTTTCTAATCTTTAAGCTATATTACCTGCATAAAAGTAAATACACAAAAACATACAAAAAGAAAATATTTTTTGAGGTTTTTTTAGAGAAATAAATAAAGGATATGAATGGAGTTGTATGGAGGAGGGACTCCTCTACACTTAAGTAAAGCACGGTTGCCTCCCGAGAAGCGCTTAATTTTTTAAGAGAGTCGTTAGCTAGGCTCCTGCTTCTGGAATTCATTTCTTTTTTGGGAAAGAAGGATGTGACTGCTTTCCATTGATCATTATTAATTTCTTCTTCATGATATAGTTTGAGGCCGATGCCCATTAACAATAAATGTTTTTCCATCTTTTCCATATAATTCAGCATATTCGGATGGATATTGATGTTTCACCACGTATGGTCCTAGCCAGCGAGATCGGAGTTTTGGCTGTTTGAATTTGTATTTTGAGTGAAAAAGCAAAATCTTGTTTCCATGTTTAAATTCTTTTCTCATTCTTAGTTTTCTATCATTTTTCCTTCCTTGCCAACTTGGTTCTTGCCTTGTATAGTCGAGAGTTTTCATAGGCTTGATGTCTTAGTTCATCTAATTCGTGTAATTGAAACATTCGTTTTTCTCCAGCAGCGATGAGATCTGGATTACAATTCTTAAGTGCTCAGTATGCATGGTGTTCAATTTAAAATGGCAGGTGACAATTCTTTCTATATATGAGTTTGTAGGGTGTGGTACCGGTAGGTTTTCTGTAAGCAGTACGAAAAGCCCACAGAGCATCATCAAGTTTTCTTGACCAAATAGCAGGATTGTCTTTAACAGTATTTCAAAGAATTCTTTTGAGGGCTCTGTTTGTGTTTTCAACTTGACCACTTGTTTGAGGGTGGTATGATGTAGAGAAACGGTGATTAACTCCATATCTTTTCATGGTTTTCTCCATTATTTTGTTACAGAATTGACTACCTCGATCGCTTATTAGAGCTTTAGGCATTCTGAAATGGCAGGATAGTTTCTTTAAGAAAGTAATAACCACTCGGGCATCATTGGTTGGTAAAGCTTGAGCTTCTGCCCATTTAGATACATAATAGACAACAACAAGAATGTATTCAAACTTATGTGATTTTGGGAATGGTCCCATAAATTCGATACCTCAAATATCGAAAATTTCACACACTTGAATGTTGTTTAATGGCATTTCATTACGTTTTAATATATTTCCAGTCTTTTGGCATGCTTCGCAAAGTTGTACTAGAGTTTGAGCTTCTTTTAGGATGGTTGGCCAGTAAAAACCTAAATCAAGGACTTTTTTAGCGGTTATGTTTGGTCCATAATATCCATCGGTTGGTCTGTGGTGACATTGATCTAAAATGGTTCGTTTTTCTGGTCCAGATATACATCGTCTGATCATACCATCAAATACTTTGAAGACATAGGGTTCTTCCCAAAAATAGTGTTTGAGGTCAGAGAAGAATTTGTTCTTTTGTTGGTACATCATTCCTTTTGGTATAATATCACCAACCAAATAGTTTGCAAAGTCTGCGAACCATGGTTCATTTCTGGTGTTAATTTCCATAAGGGTTTCTCCAGGAAAGTTGTCGTCAACCTCACTATCATCACTTGACTCGTTATTGTCGATCCTAGATAAGTGATCGGCAACAACATTTTCTGTACCTTTTTATCTTTGATCACTATGTTGAATTCTTGTATAAGTAAAATCCATCAAATAATACAGGGTTTTGCGTCTTGTTTCTTAAAGAGATTTTTAAGAGCTGAGTGATCAGTGTGAACAATAGTTTTTGATAGTATAAGATAGGATCTAAATTTATCGAATGCAAAAACTACAGCCAATAAGTTCTTCTCAGGTTACGGTGTATTTTTGTTGAGCTGGATTGAGAGTTTTGCTCGCGAAGTAGATTGGGTGGAAAGTTTTTACCATCTTTTTAACCTAAGACGGCTCCGACTGCGAAATCACTTGCATCACACATAAGTTCAAACAGAAGATTCCAGTTTGGGCTTACGATTACAGGAGCACATGTGAGTTTCTCTTTTAATAATTCGAATGCTTTTTGACATTCATCGTTGAATTCGAACGGAGTATCTTTTTCAAGCAGCTTAGTTATAGGTCAGGCAATTTTTGAGAAATCTTTTATAAATCTTTTTAGCACGTAAATCAAATATAAAAACTTAGGATTCTGATTCTATTTTAGTTGACCGATACGCCGTATTCAATTGAAGTGAATACGTCGTATTAATCGATTGAATGAATACGCTGTACACCTTGTGTCCAAGCACAATTTCTTCTTTGCCCATAAAGTGACATTTTTCCCAATTAAGGGCAAGATGAGCATCTTTACAATGCTGGAGCATTTTATCGAGGTTGTTTAGGCATTTGTCGAAAGAGTCTCCAAAGACGGAGAAATCGTCCATGTATACTTCGACGGATTCTTCGATCATGTCATGAAAGATTGCTAACATGCATCTTTGGAATGTAGCTAGAGAATTACATAGCCCGAAAGGCGTTCGCCTATAAGTGTATGTTCCGAAAGGATATATGAATGTTGTTTTTTCTTGGTCCATAGGATCGATAGGAATTTGAAAGTATCCAGAAAAACCATCAAGGAAACAGAAATCTTTATTTCCCGCGAGTCTATTTAACATTTGATCCATAAACGGCAAAGAAAAATGATCTTTTGCGGTTGCTTCAGTTAGTTTACGATAATCCATGCATACTCGCCAACCCATAACGGTTCTTGTTAGAATAAGTTCATCATTTTCGTTTGTGACTACTGTAATACCGCCTTTCTTTGGTACACAGTGAATATGACTAACCTAAGGACTATCGACAATTGAATAAATAATACCGGTATCCAAGAGTTTCACAAGTTCTTTCTTAACAACTTCTTGCATATTTGGATTTAACCTTTTTTTTGGACAACTGTTTTCTTGTCATCCAGAAGTTGTATTTTGTGTTTGCAGAATGATGGGCAGATACCGGGAATATCTGTTGTTTTCCAGGAAAATGCTTGTTTATGTTTTTTAAGGACAAATACAAGTTTGTTTTTGTTTTAAGCAGAGAGTTTAGATGATATGATTACAGGAAGAAAAGCGGGTTCTTCTAGGAATACATATTCCAGATTATCAGGAAGAGGTTTGAGTTCGAGATTCATAGGAGGTTCTTCGAGAGATGTTTTAATTTTATAATCGGTGTTGATGGTGATTTTCTTGAATGGTGGTTCTTCTGTATCGGATTCAGAATCAGAATTTTCATCGGCAGTCATTGCCATGAATTCATTGAATTTGGAAAAGATTTCTTCTTCGAGGAGGGTTCCTTCGATAGAATGGAGGATTTTGCTTCCTTCGTCAAGAAGAGCGTCAAAATCTTCTTCTAATATTTCATCGATGACATCTGATGACATAAAATAACATCTATTTTATAGCATAATTTATCCCATATAATTGACCCATTTTGTTTAATTATTACAAAAAATTGTTACTTAATCGTTTGTATTAGAGAATTGTAGTAATTGTGGAGTACTTGGTGAATGTTAGCAAAAGGCGCGCATTCTGGAGCTTAAACAAAGATATTTTGAAGATTTCTATCCTGACAACCAATACGCCGTATCAATCAAGGAAGATACGACATATCCGCGCTTGCACTCACCAAAGACCACAAAGGAAAGAAAACCAATACGCCGTATCCAGGAAAGCCAATACGTCGTATTCAAGCTTTATGGGAATAAAATATTCTAGAAGATATCAAACGTGGTCCCTACTCTTAGAAACTCCAATACGTCGTATCCAAAACCCTTGGATACGCCGTATCGACACCGACTCCATACCCTATAAATACAAAACTCAAAAACGTGTTTTAAGTGTGCTAAATCTATTCTTGATACCTAAACCATAAAAGTCGATTTTTAGAGGAGAAAAAGAGCAGAAGAGGTCTTGCAACGCATTCTAATCCATAGAAGACAACGTATAATTTCTTATACTTTTGTAATCGTTCAGTTTTTGGTATCATTTACTAACTCGGTTAGTTTACCTTGGCTAAAATAATTTACTCAGTATTAATTATGATGTTTTGAACAGCTAATACCTTCGGGTATTAGCTATAAATTATGAAGATCTGAATGTTTGGTTTTGTTTATATCCCGATTTCTTAATTTATCGTTGTATGCTTGTTTATGTTTATCAATTTATACTTGTTTACGTGTTTTTGTTTGCGACCTATCATTCAACTGGATCTAGTGATATGGACCAAGTAATCTAGATACCGAGATAACTCTCTATATAGTAATTTATACATCTAGAATCATAGGATCACAAGTATTGTCCTTCTAAAATTGTGCTAAGGATACACTTCTGCTTACTAGAATAACGTGAAATTGCCTTTGTTTATTGAACATGTTGACAGTAGGTGAATCTAGATAGATTCACAAATAAGTTTCTGATACCATTAGATAAGTGCCTACAATACTATAAATTACCCATAAGCCGTAAGTGGGTAAAGTCTTTATGAGAGCTAGGGTTAACAAATCACCATGCTTTTAATCCCTAAGATAGATTATAATCAGCAATAAGGATGCTTTATGCGAAGCTTTAATTTTGACATAATTAAAGTGTCTAGTCTTAGGATGAAGTCCGCCTAATCTAAGATGATATTGCCCTCTTCAAGATAAGTAATCATTGCACTGAATAAACGACCAACAACTATCGGTAATAATGGATGCTAATACAGTCTTCTATCATGACGGCTCGAACTGCGTCTTTTATCTTCTGTTAATTTGCTCGTGTGGGTAAAAGTGTCCCCATCTCCTTTGAATTGGATTGTAGTCACCAACCAACCTTGTCAGTCTCTCAGACAGAGAACCCCCCTTTTACCTATTATGAATCAGGTGTAGGTGATACATGCCTCTCGGGCATCTCATTATCTGACTCTGAATCGTCTGAACACAAAAAGGTAAAAACATAGGTGCTACATATACGGGAGATAGTGAACTCTCTCATGGATTAGGCTTTGATGATGAATAAGTATTAAGCTCAAGCACCCTGGCAGGTAAGGCAACTGTAGCCGCCCCCACCTCTGGTGCAACCGGGATCTCAACAGAAATAGAACCGATAAGAATAACTCACGGAATAGAGAATCCCACACTCTCGTCTGATAAGTCCGAAGAAATCAAAATAACCGGAGCTGACATAACCTGTACAAGCAAAAGTTTATATAAATCCCCTTCATATGAAACCATGCCAGTGCGTGCAATGCAGGAAAATATAGATGTAAAATATAGTCATGGCAAAATTTAACGTAATATAATTATGGAAATGTATTCTAATTAATACCCGTATACTTATCGATAGTAATTATATACATAAGCAAGTAGAAACACGTAGGATCACATACTGGTTATAGACCAGACCTAATATTCTACCTGGTTCTCTATAACCTTGGCTCTGGATATCAATCTGTCACACCTCCAAATGAGGCCTGGACAGAAACACATGTCCAGGGGTGTGACATCATAATATACATCACACAAGATTCAAAGAACGACCACTAATGGTACGTGTAGAAATACAACATCGTTGCATTAAATGAAAGTAGTTAAAGTTTTACATAGGTTCATAGATAATATGCGAAAGCGAATAAAAGTTTTAGAAATTGACAACGATGTTAAAACAGATAATAATAGTTCTTGAAAATCGGTCCAATGCAAGGCGACACCATATAGCAAATAAAGACACCCACATCTAAGCACCTAAGAAAAACATACTAAAACATCAACATAAAGTTGGTGAATTCATAGGTTTGAATTTGATATAAGAATGGACCACAAATTTTGAAAACGCATGTGACTATTATAACAGATACAATATCACATAAAAAGGTATTTATGTTGCACTAAGCTCATGACACCGAGGCTAAATGTAATGGAAGCATGTGTAATGCTTAATAAACTTGCCTAGATGGGTGCCATCATGGCGCTTCACCGTATCACTCGACATGGTATACGTCCGTTGATCCAGTAAGAGCTACTTACCCGGACGGGGATGATTAGTCCTAATATATCTATTTACAACACTCGCGCTCACTTACCAATCCAATTAATCATAAGTAACTAACGGTTCATGATAACTCAGGCATACAAGTTTCAATACTACTTAGGCAACATGTAAACAAGATTGGGAAAACGTAAAGCATTTGTGTCCAATGTTTAAAAGCAAGCAATGTTTCTCACCCAAATAGGTTAGAGCAATACAGTAATAAAAGTAGGGGCTATCATGAACTCACTTAAGCAAGTAGTAAGCTAAGATATTCAACGAAGTAATAACGATAACGACCTCTCTCTATCGACGACCTAATTAATAGATGCGCTTTAAAACGAGAGGAAATAAACACCGAAAGACATTGGATAAATACGCTTAGTAAATAAAGTAGAATCTGAATAAGTGTTGTTGCGCTTTAGTATTATATGTAGTAAAAAAAGTGTCATTATGAAAGTATAAGGTTTAGAGTTACGATACGCCATGTTTTAGGAAAAGTTTCTATTTTTGGAAAGTTACTATTTTAGGAAAGTTCATAAGTTTCGGAGAACGTTTAATACCGTCCCCAAATATTCGAAGTATTAATAACAAAATTTGACTAAAAACGTTTATATTTATAATTTTTCGAGGCTACGTCTACATTTTGATAATGTGACAAAATGATTAAAACGTTTACGATGATAAATTAAACGATTACCAATTATTAATCATAAAATTCATTTCTGAAATTTAGTTAATCACTGTAAAGGTTATGAACTCAGAAACAAGATCATTAAGCATGATTAGTGATCAATAATATATTTTTCTTTATCCATCAATTCTTATCAAAGAATTTTTACAGTAATTTAATTATATCAAAACATTTTCTTAATTATAAAGAACAAAGTTTTATAAAATCTCTTAAATTTGGAATCAAAGATTTCCACTCCAACATAGAATGTTCTTCCTATACCCAGATACAACCTTCCATACAAAAAGACAAAAAAATGGTTATTTAGCGTATAGAGTCTACTAGGCAGTTCCACCCTTATTGGCCTAGGCGGCTCCCTTAGATATATCTAGGAGCCGCTCGGGACCACCCCCTAGTGACCGTTGGGTTTTTCCTTGTCTATAATAAATACTACTCCATTCCTTGCAGAAATCACACCTCTTAGCATTGAAATTGTGCACGATAACTTTATCTCTCTAAAATGCATCTTTCTCTCTGCGCTCAATTCTTGATCTCGCTAAACACTCTTAGATCTTGTTTCAAGTGATCTAATCTCTTCTTCACATCTTTTCTTTCTCATTCAAGTGCAAGAGAAGAACATTCATATTCTCCAAGAAACGAATTGTTATTTAGTGATCTCTCCTTTCTTCTTCTAAGTATCAAAGCTCTATTGTAATTATCTTGTTGCTTTTTTGGTTATTCAGATTGTGTGTAATCCGATTGTGTAGTCTAATGATTGTGTATGATTGTGAGGTGGTAGATTGGTTCTTAGCTAAGATTAGGACTTGACATTTAGCTTAGTGTCAGATTACAAAGTAAGCGACGTGTAAACGGTTTTTTTCGCCTAAAGGGAGCTTGTTGACATAGTGACATCTCAAGTAGGATACTCAGGGATGTGCGATTTAGGGTGAATAGAGTGTGCTTCGTATAGTCGAACCATTAAAAAATCTCCAGCAGTGCGTCTTGGTTTGATTGTTTCTTTCCTTATCTCTTCATATTATCATCATTGTTATTTAGCGTTAGTTTATATTGTTATATTGTTTGGTTCATATGTTAATTGGTTAAAAATACAACTCAAAATGTAAATATTTTGAAAGAAACTTTTTAAACAAAACGAATTCTATAAACTATTTCACCCCCCCTCCCTCCTTCTAGGTTTCCACATTTGTATCATGAAAGCAGCCAAGGTCACTCAGTATTTTTAAAATATACTGTATTTTAAAGCTTAGATCGATCTATGGATTCTGACAAATATCTAGAAGGGCAATCCATGCAAAGACCACCACTTTTTGAAAGTGACAATTTTTATTTATTAGAAAAATAGATTCTAGACACATGTTAAATCAAAAGATCTTGATCTTTGGAATGTTATTACAAACAGTGATTTTCAACATATTCAACAAAATCCGAAAACCAAATTAGATGAGGTTATCCCTTTTGAAAAACAAAGTGATGATCTTAAAAATAGACTTGCGAAAAATAACAAAGCTAAAATGGTTATTTATAATGCTTTGACTAGAAAAGAATATGAAAGAATTTTCATGTGTAACACGGCAAAAGAAATTTGGAAAACTTTGTTGATCACCCATCAACGTAATAATCAAGTCAAAGATAATAAGATCAACTGTTTGGTTCAACAATATGAACAATTCATCATTTTTGAAGACAAATCCATAGATAGTGTTTTTGCTAGATTTAACACTATTATTACTAGTCTAAAAGCTCTTGATGAATGTTATTCTAGCAAGAATTATGTTAGGAAGTTTCTTAGGGCTCTACATCCTAAATGGAGAGCAAAGGTCACGGCAATTGAAGAGTCGAAAGACTTAACGTCACTATCTCTTGATGAACTTATCGGGAACCTCAAAGTTCACGAAATGATCATCAAGAAAGATTCTGAAATAGTCAAAGCAAAAGTTGAAAGGAAATCTCTTGCTTTAAAGGCTAAGAAAGAATCTAGTGATGAAGAGTGTTCGACTTCTGGAAATGAAGACGAAGAGTACGCCATGATGGTAAGAGACTTCAAGAAGTTCTTTAAGAGAAGAGGTTGATTTGTGAGACAACCTCGGAACGACAAAAAGACATTCCAAAGAAGTCGTGATGACAAGAACGGTAAAAGTGATAGAAAATGCTTTAGATGCGGCGACCCGAATCATCTTATTGGAGAATGTCCAAAACCACCAAAAGACAAGAACCAAAGAGCTTTTGTCGGAGGTTCTTGGAGTGATAGCGGTGAAGAAGATGATGAGAAGGTCAAAAACGAAACGTGTCTCGTAGCTCAAGCATCAAGTGAGGTATGTTCCGAATCCTCTTACTTTAGTGATGAAAACTCGTCAATAGATGATTTAATATTAGATAGTGAATATGATAAACTATGCAAAATGAGTTTAAAGATAATCACTAAAAACAAAAAAAAAATTTTGAAAAATTTAAAGGCACTAGAAATAGTTTAGGAAAAAGAACTTAGTATTGTCTAAAAAAATGTGTCTACACTCGAGAAAAATAAATAGGGAGTTGATCTCCGAATGTGTAAAATTGTACACATGTTAAAATTGGAAATGAAAAGCTTAATGAGGAGCTCTTTAAACTAAACCAAGTTTGAAAAGAGCCTCACATTGCTTAAATGAAATGATAAGTAATCAAAAACCCTTTGGTGATAAGTTAGGTTTAGGGTTTAATTCATTTGAGCATCATCTAGTGGAACTAAGGAAATAAAATTTGTAAAAGCTCAGAAGCAATTATGGGACTGCCACCAGTGGTTACGCCTGGATCTGAGAAAAGTGTGTCTTTTCAAAAATCTATCTTGGGTCCTAAACCAAAACACATAATAGTAAACAATCTCAAAGTTCCTGTTGCTAGTGATAATGAAGTAAAACAATTTTATAAGCCATTGTCAAAACCCGGAGTTGGATTTTCAAAACCTAATTTTAGATCAAAAACTCATCACCTAGAAGAGTCATCAATATTATTCTCGTCCTAAAAACATCGAACAATAAAGAAACGTTGGTCGACTATAAATCAAACCTCGTCGGCTTTCTTTTAACTTGGTATTAATTTCCAACGTCAAAGTTACATGCCATGGGAAATGTGTCTTCCATTCCCACATCCCAACCAATTGCATCAAATGCAAGGGATGTTTAGCACTAACAACTTTGGACCTATGAGATATTGGGGACCAAATGTTTGAGGTGTTGCCTTATATAAATAGATATGCCTTGGAGTCGACTTGGAACCGATGAGTGGTTAAAGGATAGGTGAGGAGGTTCAAACACATGTAGGGGAACGAAAGCTTTCTCAAGCTAAAAGGCATACAACGGAGGTAATGTTAGTTTTGGTGCAATTCTTCGCTGTTATATCATTGGCATAGGTACGATTTGAATGGACTCTCTTAAATTAGATATATTGTAGAACATGTAGATAACTTAAAGATTTACTTGTTTAAGTATAGGACCAAATAATGTGTTAATAAGTGTTAGTGTAACTTACTCTGATATTGATGATAGTGTAATCCTATGGATGGTAAGTCATAAGTAGAGGTTTAGGAAGAAAAGGTTACATGTGATGAAATTTAGGAAATAGCCTAAAAAGGACCAAATTTGTTTAGCAACGATTGATGAAAATTCCATGTTGTGGCATGGAGATTAGTTCACGCTAAATATGTGTCTCTTTTCAATCGTTAGGCATTAAGGAATTAGTTAGAAACTTACTAAGCTTAGTATGATCAACACTTCTGTGATCGCATGCAAAATTGGAAAACAAGCTACGTAGTAATAAGGCTAAGGAATATAAGTCTCAACGATTAGATTGCTAAGAAATCCTTTCATATGGATCTATTTTTGGGTGTTCCCTCATCGCCGTACAGGAGTGTTACTGGAGGGAAACGCTACACTTAAGTCACAGTAGATGGACTACTCTAGTATACTTGGACTGGATTTCCTTAAGGACTCTAAATACCGAAGCTTTCGATCAATAAAAATATTTAGTAAGAAAAAATTTATTTTATTTAAACCAATTAGTATGTACATTAGTTGTCAATAAGAACCGACCAAGGGTAGGGAATTTGATAATGCAGGTGTGCTTGTGCAATATTTGCGAGAGTTTTATATGCCCAATGCCAAATGGTGGTGAATTGCACATAAATTCTCAACTCCACGCCACTCCTCAATCAAATGCGGCGTGGTTTTTTTGAAAGGAAAAAAAAAAATAGGGGACACTTTTAAGAAATGAGTAGGTTTATGTTGGAATTGAAGCAATTGTTGCCACAAAGTCTTGGTATTACAGCAGTAGACACTTTACTACATTCTTCAACGATCCTAATTAGAGCCATCTTAGGAAAAACACCTTACAAACTCTTAAAAGGTAGGAAACATACTCTAGATTACTTTAGAGTGTTTGGAAGCAAGTGCTTCATCTTAAACACTAAATACTACCTTATAAAGTTTGACCTAAAGTCATACGAAGGTTTTTTTTAGGTTTACTCACAAAAAATAGTAAAGCCTTACATATCCTAACAAATACATTGGAAAGTTCGAAAGAATCACTCAACGTGACATTCGATGAAACTCCTCCCCTCTAAAGACATCACCCTTGGTGGATGATGATTTAGATGAAGAAGAAGCAATTAAGGTTACCGAAAAGAAAAACTTAGAAAATGACATGAGGATGAACTTTTAGAGATTGGATAAAATAGTCAATATTAGGAATCTAGGAACCCATCTATTAGAAAATGTCAATAGGAAACCTTAACCA
The DNA here is from genome assembly GCA_026074375.1 of Tanacetum coccineum. Classification (NCBI taxonomy): domain Eukaryota; kingdom Viridiplantae; phylum Streptophyta; class Magnoliopsida; order Asterales; family Asteraceae; genus Tanacetum; species Tanacetum coccineum. The sequence goes on from BQNB010002160.1 coordinate 50,209, forward strand.
AAATACCCTTAGATCACTAGCAAAAACCAAAGTAACATCTTTTATTTTTATTTCGACTATAGAACCTAAGAAATGTGAATGAGCATTAGCGGATATGAAAGTTGGTTAGTCGCTATGAAAGAAGAATTAAAATCAATTCATTTGCAACGACATTTGTGAGTTAGTTCACAACCTATGGAATATGACAATCATAGGAACTAAGTGGGTGTTAGACATTAAGTTAGACGTAAACGGTATTATTTCTCGAACATAAGGCTAGGTAGTTGCTCAAGGCTATAACTCAACAAGTGGGCATCGATTTGTATGATGAAACTTATGCCCCAGTTGCTGACTTGAGTCTATTAGGATACTATTAGCATGGCTTGTGGCTTTAGATTTTAAGCTATTCCAAATGGATGTAAAAAGTGCATTCCTAAACGGTTTTATCAATGAGGAGGTATACGTGGCACAACCTCCAGGATTCATTGATTTTGAAAAACCGGATCATGTTTATAAACTAAGAAGATTTTAAGGGGTCGGAAACAAGCACCCAAAGCTTAATATGATGATTTAAAAGCCTGTTAGGAACATAATTGCACAAGTCTAACAGAGAAGCACCAGGTCTTGAAGAAACAAGCATTTTTATAGCTCGCTAGTTAATTAATTAATTAATGTTTAATGATTTGTAAATGGTTGTTATGCAAAAAGCCTGCAAACCCAAAAGAAAGGCCCAATAGGGCCAAACCCCATTAGTTTTTTTTTGTATAAAATAAACTTTGTTCCTTTTCATATTAGGTTAGATAGTCAATATTCATTGTTAGGGTTTCTAGCCACAATAAGTTCTTTCAATCATCAATAAAGTTCTTTATTTCCTGCATTCTTGATTCTACACATCATTGTTAAGGTTTGTATGATTGATCATGGAACATACAATGTATCAGATGCCTTCAAGATTTTGATTTGATTTGATTTGTTTGTGTTTCTAGTCTTTTATTCGAAAATAAAAATAAAGAGGATCCGGAATTTGTTTGTGTGTTTGCTTTCATTCTTGATTCATAGATGGTTTATGTTTAGATCTAATATCATAATAACCATCTCGTTAGCAATCAAGGATTCGGCTTAATTTTAGCCTAAGTGGTACGTGTTTTAATCTTGTGTGTTTGAAAAAATTAAATCGAACGAGCCTTAATACATCTATCTGATTTCGACTTAATTTTTTTGATCTCATCGAAAGTTTTTTTAGAAAAATTTCGGTTTTTTTTACAAAAATAAATTTCGGCTTATTTTATTTATAAAAAGAGTTTTAGCATATTTTAAAAAAACAAAGAAAAGATAAGTAAGGAGATATATATTTTTCGGGAAGACAATATTTTTGTTTCTAAAATCAAGGGATTTGATTTTATCCTAGTGGAGGTTAATTTTGGGAAGTAAATAATTGGTTCCTAAAGTCAAGGGATATAATCTTTTAAATTTGGAAATTATATTCTTGTTCTTTTCTTTCCTCCTACACAAGATCAATTCATTATTGTTTTACGGTTTCTTCTTGATTTTGTAAAATCCCGCGAAAGATACGATTCTTTTCTCGGTTTTAATCAAAGATTTGTAAAATCCCGTGAACAGTAATTGACTTCAACCAAACACAAATCAAACAAAAAACAACACATAACCCAAATCAAACATAACAAACAATCACTTGCGATCGGTTCATCATATTCTAAAATTAAATGTTCAACTGATAAAGAATCCAGTGCAACGGGAACGGACAATCGTCCTCCTATGTTGGTTAAGAATGACTACGATTCTTGGAAAATTCGTATTCGTAGGTACATTCGAGAAAAACCTTGGCAAACTTATCTGGAACTCCATTCAAAATGGACCTTCACCACACCCTATGGTTACTGATGCTTCATGAAGGTCAGGATGGAGTGTTCATGCAGAATGAAACTTGATTCAGAGTTTTACACATGAAGAAACCAACCGTTCCTCAGTTCTGAGAATGCTGATACACAGGCTGAAATCATTCTCAGTCAAGGTCTTCCACGTCATATTTTCAACATCCTGAATCAGACAAACACTGCTAAAGAGATTTGGGATAATGTGGAGATGCTTATGCAAGGTTCAGGCAGGACTTTACAGCAAAGGAAGGAAGACCTATTTGATGAGTTCGAACGATTTCGTGCCATAGGAAACGAACCAATTCATGACTATTTTGTACGTTTCCACAAGCTGGTGAATGATATGAAGATTATACAGCTTGAAATTCCCACTCATCAGTTGAACACCAAGTTTGTCAACAACCTTCTGTCTTACTGGGTGTGACTAATGTGAAGCAGAACATGAACATTTCAACAACGAACTATGTTCACATTCACACCCACCTGAAAGCCCATGAGACTCATTCCACAAAGACTCTCAAGAAACACGAGCAGTCTTCAAGTATCATTGATGTAACACCCCCAAAAATCAAGACAACGCAGCGGAATGGTAACATTGGGGTGCTACGCAACAAGAAGGAAGTCAAAACGCAACAAGAAGAAATCAAAACGCAACATGAATTTTGCCAGAGAGTCAAAACGCAACGACGAAAAATACGACTTTTTCCACCAAAAATCGCCCAATAATCACCCTTTTTGACCTCTTAACTTGATTTCTCTTGCACAATTAGCTACCCTATGCCTAGATCTTGCTTAATAACATAACCATTCACACATCTAAGCACAAAAATTCGGGTTTGATTTTTTTTATTGACTTCTTTTTGACCACGAATTTGATCTTGTTTAACCACAATAATCAGTAGATAAACAACACGGATTCCCCCTATGCTCTGGTGCCAATTGTTATCACGATTCACCCTTATAACACAAGATCCGGAGGCTTGGTAAAATGGAAAAGAAAAGTATCCATATTATTTAGAGAGAAAAGAGATGAAATGGGAAGAGTGTGTGTGCTTGAGAGAAAAACACACACACACACTTTTACAAAAGTGAGCTTCACCCCTCCATGGAAGTATGGAGGGGGTATTTATAGTCCTAGTGACACACAACTATCGTAGCTTGTCATTATTAGTCCCTATGTGTCACGCTATAAATAAACTAATGTAATTCCGTGTTTGTCACCATATTTTAAGGCTAACAATCTTCCCCCAATATGTGGACATATACGGAATTACTTACAATGTTCTTAACAAGTACAAATACAATTAAATAAAGTCTTCCAAAGCGCTTCCAAAGCTGAAGTTGTCTTGTGAGTTCTCTTGGTCTTGAAACTTGTATTCCAGCTTGGATCTTCATTGTCTTTACTTGTTCTGGAACCATTGTAGTATGCATGAACTGGATTAACTTCCCCCCAATTCATGCAGCATGTCTTGAAAAGCTTTCTTCATAGACTCCTTTTTGGCGAAGTTTCTGAATCAGCTTCCCCCCAAACCAACATCCCTATCTTAAGCAGATTCTGAAACTTTGATGTAGCATGAACAATCTTCTACTTGTCATTGACGTGCATAGCAGAAATTTATAGAAGTCAAACCACACCAAATACTCCTGCTTCTTTCCATTAGGGCTTGGTGAATATTCGTTCTGGGGTGCATGCGAGAAATCAGCAACAATTCTTCTCACGTATGCAGAATACTTCATAAACCATACTAAGTAAAGTAGTATACACTACTTCCCCCTGGAAGTTGACATGGTAACATCAAAGTCAACTAAGTCCCGGATGTACACATTTTCCCCCATGATGGTTTTGAACTCTCGAAAGCATCATTGTCGTAAACGCACATATACTCGAGAAGTTCTTGTCTTAAGCACAAATCTTGAAATCCAAACAAAGCATTACCCTCTTGTCTTCAGAAACCGTAGAGGAGATGAAGCAAGAATCAAGAAAACTTGGTATAATCAAGGTCTTGTATATGAATGTCGTTGTAGAACTTTGAGAAGTTTGCTTAGACTGTGAAGTACCATTGTCTTGGAATCCCGTGAGAATTGCTGATTACATCTCAACCTTTGAATTCTCTGGCTAACTTTACCAACCTCGAATTCTGTCGGCTATTGTTGTGATCACTTGGTGAAGTAAACCCGATATACCAAACTTGAAAATGAAGTGAAATCCCCCAAATTTGTTACTTAAGCTTGCACTGTTGTTGATTGAAGAACGATGCAAGATTAAATCTATAAGTACTCTATACCCCACCGGAAAAGTATAAGAAGTACAACACCTCTTGAAATTATCCACATCGACTTCTGCGTGTGACACTGAGTACTACAACGTAACTCCTTTAAGTGATAGTTAACCAGGTCTGCAACCAACCACCCCTAACTGCTTTTAACTAGATAATTCAAGTCTCAATCATAAGCTATATACGTTCAAGAAAGTCATCAATCGTAAGATTAGGTTTGAAGAAAAGGGGTAGCAAATAGAAGGAAGTCTCGATAATGAAATAAGTAGACGCCTTCGTGAAATCCAATCATAAAGTGCGGGTCCTGAAACTGCTGTGTTCAGAAGCCATCGCAGTCACTCATCAAAAATCTACATGAATTGTCTCAATGATTCGTCTGGTACGTCGGTTGTAAATTCGAAATGCTTTCTTTATGGGTTCATAGCCAATGAAAATACTAATATCAGCTTTTGGTTGTAACTTGCCTAAGTTCTCGCTATCGTTTGTGGGATAACAAAGTGCACCAAATACATGGAAAAACGATAAGTCGGGAGGTTTGTCATGTAAAAGCTCATATGGTGTTTTGCCATGACGAAGTACTGTATGATTGGAACGAATTTTGGGTGTAACATGTGGTTATGCAACTGCTACTGCCCATAAAGAATAAACGGAGCTTTTGCATGAAAAAATCAATTCATTGTACGGGCAACTTCAATAGCGTATCTATTACGTCTTAACAGACTACACCATTTTGCTGTGGAGAGTGAGCAACAGATGTTTCATGAGAGATGCCAGCCTTCTCATAATATTCACACAAAGTTTGATTAACAAATTCAGTTCCATTATCTGTCCTGATTCTTTGGATAAGCACTTTAAACCGCACTTGGATCATCTTGATTATGAAATCTGGAGCTTCATCTTTTGACCTTAAGCAACTTACCATTAAATCGAGAGTAATACCATCCGAACAATCGATGAGGATGCACTTCTTTCCATTAACCTACTGCGACATACGCATTGGTCTACAAAGATCCATGTGCAAAGATAGAGTTTTTCTGGTGGTGTCTTCAGATTTAGTGTTTGTAGGGTTTCTTCTTGCTTTTTCCCATTGCACATGCAAAACACAGATGGTCCTTTTTAAACTTTAGCTTAGGAAGACCTCGAACAAGACCATGTCTAACTAAATGGTTGATTGCACCAAAGTTCAGATGAGATAGACGTCGGTGCCATAAACCAGGACTGATCTTTGAGAGCTATCTTGACAAGAGACATATAGAGAGGACCGTCATCATATCACTAAGAGACAGAGTATAAAATTATGCCACTCGAGATCCAGATCATAGATCAACACCTTCTAGATTATGAACCAAGCATGTGTGTTGATGAAAAGCAACTTCAAGGTTCGAATCACATAATTGTCCAATGGAGAATAAGTTGTGTCCAAGTCCTTTTACGTAGTAAACCCTTGGTATCATAACATTCCCAATCTGATAATCACCATATCCTAATATCTTTTCTCCGCGTGATCATTTCCGAATTTGATTGTACCAAGCATGTGTGTTGATGAAAAGCAACTTCAAGGTTCGAATAACAGAATTGCCCAATGGAGAATAAGTTGTGTCCAAGTCCTTCTACGTAGTAAACCCTTGGTATCGTAACATTCCCAATCTGATAATCACCATATCCTAATATCTTTTCTGCGTGATCATTTCCGAATTTGATTGTACCTAAAAATTTATTGACGAAATTGGTGAGCTGAGAGCGATCTCCGGTCATATGCTTGGAGCAGCCGGAGTCCAAATACCAGAGAACAATTTAGATGACATGCATTCATCGAGAGAGGAAGATGGAACATCGGGAACTATGGATCCCCAAAATTGTCTGGGTTCTTTATTGTTAGCATATACATATTTAAGAACCTTAGATTTGCTAACGGGAACATTAGTTTTAGATTTCCTAGGTTTCCGTAAGTAAACCAATGTTACGACAGGTTTAGATATTTTAGTATCTAAACATTTGTTTCCTAATGAGGCACTTCAGTATGTGGTAATCCTAGTTAAAGGGCACGCACGTTCCTACTATTGAAGGTCCGAACCATAGGTCTCCAGATATATCCAATATATTTGTAAACACCTTTTCCTGTTGGTTTCTAATCTTTTCTCTTTCTGACTTTTCTTAATAGATTTAGATTTGTACACGAGCATTCACATTATTGATAAAAATCAAGAACATAACACAAATCATGAATTACAGAAAAGCATGGCAAACCATCACACTTAACACATTTAATTTCAGAGTCGCATTTAAGCTTGGAATGATGCCAATTAGCAATCCTTTAGGTGTAAACAAACATTCTTATATTTTCTCAAACTAGATTTAACTTTCCTAGGGTGGGCTTTTATTTTATTCTTCTAAGTACTACTTGGTGTTTGCTGAATCATATCTTTCTTTGTATTGCCTGAAGGCTGTGATCCGCTAGCACTAGTAGACGTTTTTACTCTTGTAAAACACAACATAGGTTTTTAGAAACTAGGTTTGACGTAGAGTCAGTTTTTGTGATTGTGTTTTCTGAGGATGTGATGGGCCCAGTGAACTAACTTCTTTTTTGTCCTTTGTTCCTTTAGGGTCACAGCCACTAATTTTTCATCAGTATTGTTGATACTAGGGCAGGTTTTACTGATGTTTTATAAAGCAACTCCTGGATTAGTTTAGCATACCTACAGAACAGATTCCTCAGGAATGATCTGTAGATATTTAGATTTAACCTTGATCAACGAGATCCCTAATAATTGTAGCTTCTTCCTGAGTGTGCTTAATATAGGTAGAGTGAGCTGTCCTTTTATTCAACAATTTAGGGGTTATTGGTTCCACATCAATCTTAAGCATCTCTGGATCAATAGTATGTTTCATAACAACATTATCAACTAGAGCTTTTCCTTTAAGTTTTCTTAAATCATCCTTGAGATTGTAATACCAAAACTTTTTTTCCTGAAGATATACATTTAAATTAGAGAATATTTTGTATGTGTTTGGAGAAAGGTGCCACAACTTTAGATTGACTTGCATAATAATCATCTCATTAGTTCTTTTGATCGAATTCGTTTGGTTTAAAAATCGAGTCCTAAAGTTGCTTATAGTCTGTTTCAAAAGCTCATATCTCAGCAATAAGCTTTGACGACCTATGATCCAATTCTATAATAATGTTTCAATCCCTCTAAGATCCTTTTGCTCTTATCCTCATTATTTTAACCACTTATGAGATTTAATTTCTCTCTTTCAACTTCTTTATGCCGTAACTTTCTCTGGACTGAGCTTTCAATTTATTAATTCAAACAAATTGATCAAAAACTTGGAGCACTTTGATTTTGAAACAAATTGTCCCTATCGAACAAATTCCTGATTAAGTTGAGTATCACTTCTAAAGAGATGCAAATTTTACAATAGAGTTGTAAAACTTTTGAACAGTTTTATCGTGAATCCTCTTTTTCATCAAACGAAATCCTTTATTTTGAGAAGCCTCAGTCTCAAGTTTTAGACACTTTTTGAGCGGATAAGTCTTTGGGGTTTTTTATGGGGAGTTTTTTTTTTTTTTGTAAAGATTTATTTATTTTATTTTATTATTAGTGTTTTAATTTATTTTGTTGGTACCACAATCATATCACATTACAAAGCATTAATCAACATAAGAAATTCATAATTATGTCACAATATCTTTTGCTACTGACTTGTTCAAAGTATATTCGTTTTTCCGTTCAAAACTTTATTCATTTTAACTTCAAACGTTTTTTTACCCTAAACGATGTTGTTCCACAGCCTGTTCCATTTGATGAAAAACATTTTGGACTTCAGAAAGTTCATCAATCAAATATTTGTCACACCCCGTAAAATCCCGGTTAGTATTTTCCGCTCACTCTCGGTCATCTACTTTAAAATTTTAGTCGTTACGTTTAAAATTGGCAATTTACCGAGGAATTAAAGAAACTGCGTAAAAATCCTGAATAAACGTCACCGGACCGTTCCCGACTGAATCGGTTATAAATTAATTTAGTGCATTATATGGTGTTATTTAAACTTTCTGAGTTGTTTCGTGATTTTTAATCACTTCCGAATTAATTTTTATGTTTTTATCCTTTAAATTGCGTTTTTCGGCGTTTTTTTACCCAAACGAAACGCACCGGAAACTCAAAATCTTTTCGTGTAAACACAAGTTTACTGATAAATTATACCATAAACATAAAAATTTCGTTCACCTCATTTACCTAGCCAAAATGTGGCGCCACAACATCAACAACAATTATACTTGAACTCAAAATTAAATCCAAGGCATCTTATTTTGAAAACTACATGCATGTGCATGAAAGTGACACATGAGTAAGTCACCCTCATGCACCCTTCTCTAGTTTTACACTTCACATGTTGCTTACACAATGCTTACACCATTCTTACACATTTGATTAGTAAACTTTGATCCATGTCTAACTCACTTGAACCTTGACTAGAAAAATTGAACCATTTGGTCCCTTGTGGCCTTACTTGTGCCGAACCACCCAACACACACACTCTTGGTGTGTGTTTGTCACTTAATGCACACTCTGAAAAAAAATTAGAAACTAAGCCCTCCGCCCACACATGCACTTCTCTTCCCAACTAAAAATACCATACTAAATCACCCACCACTTAGGGATAAAACACATGTGTAAAGCCAACCAAAAAAAAATTGTCTCTTCCACTTTTCCTCACCTCCCATCACCCGGCCCAAATCACACCAACTTAAACCACCCAAATCTTATGATTTTCTTCAGATCCAGTATTCTAACTCATCTCCTAGTTATATCTAAGGTAATCCGAAGTGTTGTTTGGCTTATATTTTCAAAAGTTTTCAAGAAACATAAAACTAGGGTTTCAATTTTATAAGTGGGTTTTACAAGAATCATGTGTGTTCATCTTTTTGCATGCTATTCCTTGTGAGTATATTTCTTGACCCAACTTGGTATTATTAATTGATGATGTTTAATTCTTTATTAGAACTATTTTTATTATTAAAGATCCATGTGTTTTGTGATATTTTACAAAGAAACTACATTTTTTTGTTCATCTAAAATATGTTGGAAATCTTTATGACAAAGTTTGATGTTTAATTTTAATAATATGTGTTATTGGTGAGATTGGAAGCTGGATGAGAGTTGCAAACAATAGAGATTAGGTTGGTTTAAAGTTATTTTTGATGGTGATTGGTTTAAATGAGTTAGAACTAGACTAGGCACACTAAGAAGCTGATTTGGGTTGATTTTTGGTCACTTTTCGGCAAACTATAGTTGCTGTCCCGATTTTGTTTTGAGGGTTTGAGCGACTTAAAAATGTTTTCATTAAGCGTAAAAGTAGTTTTCGAAGAGCTCGTTTCGAATAGATAATTTTTCATATATCACACTTTACAAATCGGACTTAAAACGAACCAAGTTATGAAACCAATGAAACTTGAAACATTTTTCGGCGCGAAATGGGAAAATGCAACGAACAATCAGCAGCTTAAAACGGCCGATTCGGACCCGAAGGCTCCGAATCGCCCTTTTAGCTTTGCTGATCTGATCTTTGCATTTTCCATTTCGCCGAAAAATGTTCAGTTCATTTGGTCATAACTTGGTCGTTTTAAGTCCGATTTTAAAGTGTGATATATGAAAAATTATCTATTCGAAACGAGCTCTTCGAAAACTACTTTTACAACTAATGAAAACATTTTTAAGTCGCTCAAACCCTCAAAACAAAATCGGGACAGCAACTATAGTTTGCCGAAAGTGGACCAAAATCAACCACAAAACGCTATTAGTTGCCTAGTCCTAGTTCAACCTTCATTTACAACCAATCCACCACAAAAATAACCTTAAACCAACCTAATCTCTATTGTTGCAACTCTCATCCACTCTCAATCTCACCAATAACATATTATAAACATAACATAAACTTTTGTCATAAGATTTCCAACATATTTTAAGATGAACAAAAATAAATTGTAGTTTCTTTTGTAAAAATATCACAAACACATGGATCTTTAATAATAACAATAGATCTAACACAAGAATCATAACATCATCAAAATAATACAAGATGGGTCAAGAAATACTCACAAGAAAGCAAGCAAAAGATGAACACACAAGATCTTGCAAAACCCACTTATAAACTTGAAACCCTAGTTTTATGATATTCTTGAAAACTTTTGAAAAATAACCAAACAACACTTGGATCTACCTTAGATATAACTAGGAATAGTTAGAATAACTTGAGATCTTGAAGAAAATCAAAAGATATGGTTGGGTTTAAAGTTGTTTGAATTGTGCCGTGAGATGGGAGGAGAGGGAAAAGAGGAAGAACAATTTGTTTTTTGGTGGCTTACAAATGTGTTATAACCCTAAGTGTGTGATATAGTATGTATATTAGTTGGAAGAGCAGGTTCTTCAGGTTCAATGTGCATAAGTGACCAACACACACAGAGTGTGTGTGTTTGGGTGGTTCGGCAACAAGTAAGGCCACAAGGACCAAATGTCAATTTTTCTAGTCACGGGAGATCAAGATGAGTTAGGACAAGGATCAAAGTTTACTAGTCAACATGTGTAAGAAAAGGATAAGCATTGTGTAAGCACATGTGACGTGGGTAAAACTTAGAAGGGTTGCATTGAGGGTAGACTTACTCATGTCACTTTTCATGCACATGCATGTAGTTTTCAAATAAGATGCCTGGATTTTAATTTTTAAGTTCAGTATAATTGTTGTTGATGTTGTTTAGGCGCCATATTTGGCTAGGGAAAATAAGGTGAACGAAATTTTTATGTTTATGGTATAATTTTATCGATAACTTGAGTTTACACGAAAAGATTTTGAGTTTCCGGGGTTCCGTTTGGTCAAAAACGCGAAAAACGCAATATAAAGGATAAAACCTAAAAATTAATATCGGAAGTGATTAAAAATCACGAAACACTCAGGAAAGTTAAAATAACACATATAATGCCTAAATTAATTTATAACCGATGTCGGAACGCGTCCGGTGACGTTTCTCAGATTTTACGCAGTCTAATTCCTCGGTAAATTGCCAATTTTAAACGTAACGACTAAAATTTAAAGTAGATGACCGGAGTGAGTCGGAAAACTAACCGGGAATTTACGGGGTGTGACAAATATTTTGATTTGATGAACATTCGAAGTCCGAAAATGTTTTCATCAAATGGAAAAGCTTGTGGAAACAACAACGTTTTAGGGTAAAAAAAAACCTTGAAGATAAAATGAATATAAGTTTTAAACGAAAACGAATGACTCTTGGAACAAGTCATTAACAAAGATATTGTGAACATAATTATGAATTCTTCTGTGGATAATGCTTCTGTAAATGTGCATGAATGTGAAAAGTGTCTAAAACTTGAGACTGAGCTTCTCAACAAAAAGGATTTCGTTGAAAAAGAGATTTACGATAAACTGTTCAAAAGTTTTACCACTCTTGAAAAACATTGCATCTCTTTAGAAGTTGATACTCAACTTAATCAGGAAATTTTCAAAGGGACAATTCCTGTTTTCAAATCAAAGTGCTCCAAGTTTTTGATCAATTGTTTGAATAAATACAAATGAAAGCTCATCCCAAGGAGAAAGATACGGTCATAAAGAAGTTTGAAAGAGAGAATTAAATCTCTAAGGTAAAATCAAAGAGGATAAGAATCAAAATGGTCTTAGAGGGATGAAACAATAAGATAAAGAATTTGGATCATAGGGTGTCAAACTTATTGCTAGAAGAAATGACATTGAAACAGACCTATAAGCAACTATATATGACTCGATTAAACAACACGAATTCACAAAAAGAACTATGTGAATGATTTAATAAAGCAAGTCAATCTAAAGTCTGTGGAAATCTCTAATTAAATGCTAATCTTCAGGAAAAAGTTTTGGTAATTACAACTCTCAAGGATGATTTAAGGAAACTTAAAGGAAAAGCTCTAGTTGATAATGTTGTTATGAAACATACAATGAACCAGAGATGCTTAAATTGATTGTGTGAACCAATAACCCTAAATTGTTGAATAAAAGACAGCGTCACTCCCTACCTTTAGTATAAGCACACTCAGGAAGAAGCTACCGTTCTAGGGATCTTAGTTGAGACAGGTTAAATCAAAAATCTACTATACAACCCTTAGAATCTTTCAGTTAGGTATGGTAAACTAATTCAGGATTTGCTTACAAACATCAGTAAAACCTGCCCTAGTATCAACAATACTGATGGAAAATTAGTGGCTGTGACCCTAAAGAACAAGGACAAAAGAGTTAGATTCACTGGGCCCATCACATCCTCAGGAAACACAATCACAAAAACTGCCTCTACGTCAAACCTAGTTTCTAACAAACCTATGTTGTGTTTTACAAGAGTAAAAACGTCAATAGTGCTAGCGGATCACAGTCTTCAGGCCAATACAAAGAAAATATCTGATTCAGCAAACACCAAGTAGTAACTTAGAAGAATAAAATAAAAGCCCACCCTGGAAATAAATCTAGTTTGAAAAATAAAAGACTGTATGTTTCACCTAAAGGACCTGCTAATGTGCACATATCCAAGCTAATGCGAATTCTGAACTTATATGTGTAAAGTGTAATGGTTGCATGCTTTCCTGATTATCATGATTTGTGTTGTATTTGATTTTATCAATAATGTGAATGCTCGTGTAAAATCTAAATCTATTAAGAAAAGTTCAAAGAGAAAAGTTTAGAAACCAACAGGAAAGGTGTTTACAAATATTGGATATATCTGGAGACCTACTGGTCGGACCTTCACTATAGTAAGAAATGCGTGCCCTTTAACTAGGATTACCACAACTACTGAAGTGCCCCTTAGGAAACCAACTGTTCTAGATAATGAAATATCTAAACCTGTCGTAACATTGGTTTACTTACGGAAACCTAGGAAATCTAAAACTAATGTTCCCGTTAGCAAATCTAAGGTTCTTAAATATGTATATGCTAACAAAAAGGAACCCAGACAATCTTGGGGATCCATAGTTCCCGATGTTCCATCTTCCTCTCTCGATGAATGCATGTCATCTAAATTGTTCTCTGGTATTTGGACTCCGGCTGCTCCAAGCATAAGACCGGGATCGCTCCCAGCCACCAATTTTGCGTCATAAATTTTAGGTAACAATCAAGATCGGAAATGATCACGCAGAAAAGATATTAGGATATGGTGATTATCAGATTGGGAATGTTACGATACCAAGGGTTTACTACGTAGAAGGACTTGGACACAACTTATTCTCCATTGGGCAATTCTGTTATTCGAACCTTGAAGTTGCTTTTCATCAACACACATGCTGGGTACAATCAAATCCGGAAATGACACGCGAAGAATGATATTAGGAATATGGTGATTAATCAGCATTGGACTGTTATGATACCAGGAATTACTACGTAAAAGGACTTGGACACAAACTTATTTCTCCATTGGACAATTATGGTGATTCGAACCTTGAAGTGTTGCTATTCATCTAACACACATCTTGTATCATAATCTAGAAGTGTTTGATCTATGACTGGATGCTCCGATGCAATAATTTTATACTCTGCGTCTCTTTAGAGATATGATGACGACCTCACCATATTCCTCCTGACAAAGGCCTCAAGACTTAAGTCCTGGCTTATGGCACCGACGTCTATCTCTCTTAACTTTGGTGCAATCAACCATTTAGTTGAGAACATGTCTTTGTTCGTAGGTCATCCTAAGCTAAAGATTTAAAAGGACCATCTGTGTTTTGCCATGTGCAATGGGAAAAACAAGAAGAAACCCTACAAACTAAATCTGAAGACACACAAACAAAAAACTCTATCATTTTGCAGATGTATTCTTGTAACCAATGCGTGTTCGCAAGTTTAATGGAAAGAAGTGCATCCTCATCATTGTTCGATGATTACTCGCTCGATTTACCAGGTATAAGTGCTTAAGGTCAAAAGATGAAGCTCCAGATTTCATAATCAAGATGATCCAAGTGCGGTTTAAAGTGCTTATCCAAAGAATCAGGACAGATAATGGAACTGAATTTGTTAATCAAACTTTGTGTGAATATTATGAGAAGGCTGGCATCTCTCATGAAACACTGTTGCGTCACCTCCCACAGCAAAATGGTGTCGTTGAAAGACGTAATCGTACGCTAATTGAAGCTGCCCGTACAATGTTGATTTATGCAAAAGCTCCGTTATTCTTATGGCAGAAGCAGTTGCTACCACATGTTACACCCAAAATCGTTCCATCATACGTCTTCGTCATGGCAAAACACCATATGAGCTTTTACATGACAAACCTCCCGACTTATCATTTTTCCATGTATTGGTGCACTTTGTTATCCCACAAACGATAGCGAGAACTTAGGCAAGTTACAACCAAAAGCTGATATTAGTATTTTCATTGGCTATGCACCCACAAAGAAAGCATTTCGAATTTACAACCGACGTACCAGACGAATCATTGAGACAATTCATGTAGATTTTGATGAGCTGACTGCGATGGCTTCTGAACACAGCAGTTCAGGACCCGCACTTTATGAAATGACTCCTGCAACAATCAGTTAGGACTCGGCCAACCCACCTCCCTTTAATACCGTTTGGTAACCACCTTTAAGAAGTGATTAGGATTTTTTGTTTTAACCGATGTTTGATGAATTACTCACTCCTCCACCTAGGTTGATCACCCAGCCCCTGAAGTCATTGCTCCAATTGCTGAAGTAGTAGCTCCCAAAACCCGCTGCATCAACCGGTTCACCTTCCTCAACAACTGTTGATCAAGATGCACCATCACCTAGTGATCGAGTCAATAGTATATATATATTATATATACTAAAATATATATATATATATATATATATAAATAAATATATATATATAATATCGGTAAATCAGCAAATCACTTTAAACAAAAGCAACAAACCAATTCACAAATAAAATATAAATCCAGAAGTATCGACTTCGAAAGTGACCCCTTCTAGTCGTTTCCCGAGTCGTTATGTTCCAACGAGGCGTGAATTGAACTTTTTGTTGACGTTTGTAATCGGGATTTTGAATAGATTAAGATTTTGGATTTAAATTCTAATTTCTACAAATATAAAGCAAATAACAAATAAAAACAAGCAACAATTAAAGCGAATACGAATTAAACACAAAAAACGTTAACGGGATTCTAGAAACGCAACCTAAAAACCTAAAACTTCAAATTTTGACTCTAGAAAAGCAAATTTAATTTTTAAAAGTCCTAAATGATAAAAGAAAATTTTAGAAAAAAGAATTATATTTTTTTGACTTTTATTTAATTTATTATGAATTAAAAACACTTTTAATCTAAAAATATTATTAAAAATGCTAAACTAATTTATAAAAATCTAAAAAAAATAGGAAAAGTACCTTTAACACATCTAATCATAAGAAAAATAAAACTAGACAAGAAGCTTTTAAGAATAAGCTGTAAATCAGCTAATAAGCTCGAATGAGCAAAACACTAAACACCCTTTAAATAAAACTGACACAACAATAATGGAAAAGACCCCCAAGGGCAAGTTGGTAGTGGAGAGTGGTGCTAAGACGTGTGTGTGTGAAGCTAAGGTCGCAGGTTCGAGTCCTGGACCTTGGTTTTTTTATTTTTTTTATTTTTCAAAACTTTTTTACAAAACTTAAAGAGAAAGAGAAAATAAGCAACTTTTAAAAGATGAACTTTATGTAAGAAACTTAAAATAAGCACGATAAGCACAAATTAAAGGGACATATTTTCCTTTTTGCTTATGTATTTAAACTTAGAAACAAATATGTTAGGATTTAAGAAAAAAGACTCGGATCACCCCATGTAATTTTTAATTAGCATTAGCTCGTATAGGTACCAGTAATCGTATATTTTTGGTGTTTGGGTCAGGTCTTTACATAACGTAAGCCACACCATAGCCCTTTTATGTGCGTGTAAGAACTAATTTAAACCCTCTCCACACATGGAGAGGGTGTTGGAAGAAATCATTTGACACACACTCTTTAGTGTGTTTTACATATTCTCTCCATCCATCTCTCTCTCTAACTCTCTCTAGTTTATATTGTGTGAAATTTGGGATCCTACAATTGGCATCAAGCCGACGGTGATTCGTGGTTGATTCGTTTGGTTTCAACAAGATCAAATTCGTGGTCAAAAAAGAATCAAAAGGAAAAAAATTCAAACCGAATTTTTGTTCTTAGAGTGTGAATGTTTTTATGTTAATAATCAAGAGTTCTAGGCATCAGGTAGCTAATTGTGCAAGAAAATCCAATTAAAGGCCAAAAATGTGAATATAAGACATTTCTGGTGAAAAAGTCGTATTTTTTCTAGTTGCGTTTGGCAAACTGAAAAGTTCTTTGTTGCGTTTTGACATCTTCTTGTTGCGTTTTTTGATTTTCTTCTTGTTGCGTATTGATTTTCTTCTTGATTGCGGTTTTGACATTGGTGCGTTTTGACATTTATTGCGTTTTAGTCATTGCGTTTTTGATTGCAGGTTGCGTTTTGAGAAATTTTCATTGCGTTTGACGCAAAATTCATTGCGTTTTGACCAAAAGTCATTGCGTTTGACCAAATTTCATTGCGTTTTTGAACATTGCGTTTTTGACCATGCGTTTCGACCATTGCGTTTTGAACCGATAGCGTTTTGCTTATATTTCCATTGCGTTTTGACCAACATCTCAACCATTTGCGTTTTGACTACAGTTCATTGCGTTTTTGACCAAAAACTCAACCACTTGCTTTGAAAAGTTCATTGCGTTTTGGATTCAAAAGTCACTGCGTTTTGGTTAAAGATAGCACTGCGTTTTGTCTAGAAATCTTGTGTGAAGAAAAGGGTTTCAGTAAAACAACCATAACTTTTGATCCGTAAGTCCGTTTCAGGCCCGTGACCTCTCAAATCGAAGAGAAAAACGAGACGGATCACGCTGTAACCACCCTTTAGCTGGTTAAGGATTTTTCAAGGCCCAAAAAGCTCGTCTACTATGATTTATTGACATTTTTCATATTTTTGGAATTTGTGTTAGACTTGTTTTTGTTCTAGCTCACGGCCCATCTGTATTTTTAGGCCCGTTTTCAGCTTGGGTGAGCTTATGAAACAAACAGCTGTAACCCTAGCCAGAACGATTATACTGTTTTTTAGACAATTAAACCATTCCGCTGATTCCGAATCAAATATATTCACGGTTCTTCTATGATTTTTGGTAAAATCCCGTTAATTCATGTAACGTTTTAAATCATAACGTGTAAAATTCCCGGAACGTTAATTGTTTTCCAATCATAACCACAACAAAAATTCCTTATCTACTTAAGGATCCTTAATTTATTTCACAAATCGAATTTTAATGAATCTTCTAATTCTAATACAAAGAGAAGAGGAGCTTCAACTGACGCAACGGCTCGCAAAATTAAGGCACTCAATCTGTCCATGAACATGGATTTGAACAGACTCGGAGACACAACTCATGATCTCTATCTCCTTAATTGCCTTATGTCTGTTGATGCTTTTAAACCAGCAATTTCGCTCATCTTTGTGAAGACATCAGACCCTCAAAATTAAAAGATTTTTTCATCCATCTGATCAGTTAAGGGCTACAACTTAAAAGAGAGATCTTCAAGGTTAATGCAAGACTTATCTTCAAGCACTCATGAACACAGTTCAGGCTTTTCTTGCCTCTAACTCAAGGGTTTGCAACAAGACTTCGAAGACTTCACGCGCTGTGAACCTAGTGCGTACAGACGTGATTTACTTGAGAACCTGGATACACTTGAAGCGGTCATTCATAGAGCTATAATTACATACGGTAGATTACAGCTACAGTCACAAGATGTTCAGATCAATCCGGTTCAAGCAGTGGATGACAGTTTGATTGTATCGAAAAGCAGTTGGATAGAGTCAGAAAACAACAATGCACTCAGCAAATCATGAATGGAAACTCAGCTACAGACAGCACGAGGTTCTGGATCAATTGAGCTTACACATTGGAGGTTATTTTAACACATACTTAAAGCATTGTCTGCTGTGTTGGTTATTACAAAAAGGACAAGTCAGATAACCATGATACAATCAGCAATTGTAAGGACTTATATCACACTTGATGTGGATGCAGATAACAGACTAAAATGACCAAGTGCCATTTTCTGTAGGTACAAGATGACTGCTCCACATAATGTCCTTAGGCTAATGAACAATAGCATACTGAACAATCTGAACCCATTTATGACACATATTTGTTGGAAAAGGTTGATAGCAATACCACTCCTGATTCAACAAATATGTGTCATAGGGGAGGAGAGATTAACCAGGATGCTAAACAATATCAAGTAAAAAGTCCTTTGCTTAAGGCTGAGTTTCTCAAAACGAATGATATGGTTGAAAAAGAAGTTAATAGATGAACTTTCAAACAGATTTTTACAACTTGAGAAACATTGTATTTCACTAAATTTCAATTCAACCAAAAGGAAGAAATTTTGCCCCCAAAGTAGACAAACCCATGTAAGAATCATGATTCCTCCTGAATTTACGGAAATTTTTTGAGATTAAACGAATTAGAAAGCTCAGCTACAAGCCAAAAAACTCAACGATCCAACAACTTGAAGGTGAACAATATAAAAATGAAGCATGAAAAGAATAAAAAAAAAAAAAAAAAAAAAGAAGAAGTAATGAAGCCAATGTTAAACATGAAATAGATGTAATTGAAACAATTAACATCGAATTAAACATAAGTGTCTAAATTACTTCATGAAAATGAGCATTTAAACAGACATACAAAAGACTTTTATGATTCTATCAAAAGCACGAATTCAGACGAAAGACATAATGTACACACTGATTGCACAAGTAAAATAGTAAGACTGTTTGAAAATGCTGATTTAAAGCTCAGATTCAGGAAAAGGTTTTTGCGAATGTAGCATTGAAAAACGAATTAAGAAAGTTAAAAGGAAATAGCGTGGATACTAAATTATGCCAAAGCATCAATCTTGGGGAAACCGCCTTTACAACCATCTAGAAACGCATTTATTTTTTAGACAACCGAAATGCGTTAACGGTCTGAACGTACCTAGAATTTCAAGATCCACGGATTTTCCCCCAAGTTGATGAGAAAAATGATTTTCAAAATAGTCACTCCCATGATTTGCCAAAGAGTTAGATGAATCTGCTGCTGCAAAACCTCATCAGGTGAATGCACCTAACTACTCTAGGAATAGTCATAAAGAATCGTATGGTTCTAATGATATGGTTCATGCGTACTTTCTAGAGGAGGCTAGGAAAATGACACAAAACAAAACCAGGATTCCTAGTCATAAGGATATGGCCTCTACTAGATACACTGCACTCCTAATGCTTGTACACCAAAACCTAGAAACATATATAGGGAGGTTTCTCATTTATCTAAGTGTAGTTGGTGGAATGTCAAATTGGTGAGCCTCTAGTAGATCACTCTAGGAATTCCAGTTTCTTCTTGGACTCCAAAAAATCTGTTTGTTTGATTTGTCATAAATATATCTTTAATACAAATCATGATGATTGTATAACAAAGATCCTGAATAAGGTGAATTCTCGTGCTAAAGTTCAGTCCCCCAAGATCAGAAACAACAATCCCGTTGAACCAAAGAACCACACTCATAAACCTGGTAGGCGAAATGGTATAGGACAAAGGTTTTCTCTCAATAAGTCTTCCGCTGTGCATGAGAAACCACACACTCCTAGATCCATATCAAGATGGAAACCAACGGGTAGAATTTTCAAGACTGTTAGTCTTAGGTGGATACCTACTGGAAAGGTGTTCATAGATAGCACAACCAAAGTTGACAGTGAACCTCCAAATGGTTCAAATGATGATATCACTAACCCATATGAATGCAATCAAACTCTTTATGTTAGTGCAGGTACTTCTAACTCAAGTGCAGGTACATCTGTCAATCCTTTAAAGGAAAGACTCCAGAGTTGGTTACCAAAAAAGACGATATCTCATACTTCAGAGTTTCAAGGAATTCAAATTTCTGTGATGAACATGCATCATATGATGTTTGGAACAAAAACAGTTCAAGCCTCGTTCTTCATCAAATGATGTTTGGACAAAACAGTTCAAGCCTCGTTCTTCATCAAATGATGTTTGGACAAAACAGTTCAAGCCTCGTTCTTCATCAAATGTCGTTTGGACAAAACAGTTCAAGCCTCGTTCTTCATCAAAAGATGTTTGGACAAAACAGTTCAGGCCTCGTTCTTCATCTTGATGACGTTTGATCAAAATGGTTCAAACCTCGTTCCTTAATGTCAAATGGCGTCTGTTGGCATCTCTTCAAGCCCTGTTCCTTAAAGTAAAGAAAGGTGAAACACTCAATGTGTGTTAGCTCAAGTCGATGGCTTTCGTATTCTTCTGTACGAATCCAGTTTTTCAAAGAAAATGAGAGTGTATGCTTCAGTGCGCTTTATCTTCAAAAGAAGAGAAATCTTCTTGTGTTTGACCATTCTCATTAACAAGCTTCATATTTTCCCATGCTTGTTTGTTAGTTAAGTAGACCAATGTACATTAGCTGGTATTATATTTCACTAGATCAAAAATGGCAATCGCATATGCAATTTTTGAAGGGGAGAATAGTGAATTAAATGTGATTACGAGGGTTAATCTTGTCTTGAATTGTATAAAATTGGTCAGATGTGAAAGTGTAGTGCTTAAATATGTCCTTGCTAAAGATTAAGATAATGTCAAGTACATTGACCAAGGTTGAACCATGTTGACTAACCCAATGTCCAGTGACTCTAATTGGAATATCTTCGTGCAAAAACTAATATCTAGGGCATGCAAACTCAAGGCGAACACTTTATCATAACGTTGTTTTATATGCTATGTTTGTCTATCTTTGTTGATATTCTTTAACATATACCGATGGCAGAAATAATTTCCTGCATCCTGAACCTACAAGATGAGAAATAACAGATCCCTTTATTGCTCAGAAACAGTAACAGATATGGGAAAGTAGATATATCGCAGTCGGAGCTACGAGAAGTTGCAGAGAATCCTATCTTCACCTTTCAAGTTGATATTTCAAGAACACAAACTTCGTTAGGGCATTCACTGCATCAATAAATTCCCTTTTATCTACATTCAGCTGTTCCGGAATACTCTGACTCATGATGCAAAGACTGGGGTTTATAGCTTTCAAACTTGATGAAAAATGGTTTACTCTGAGTGCTGATCTTTTTTGGAAGGCCTTAGAGATCACTCCTGCTGACAACAGCATCCCAAAAACAGACTTAGCTTTGGCATTAGGTAAAGTCTATCAATCTTAAATGAAGCGAAGAAAAGCTGTTGCAAGAGAAGTTCATGCTACTCATGCAAGAATTGTGTCTGGACCAGACCCTGAGCCCATGCAAGAAGGCCCTTCAGCTGGATCAAACCAGGGTAGGTCAGCAAAGAGAAGAAGACTCGAATCTGCCGCTTCTGGGTCAGCTCAGCCTCCTTCGAATGTGGGAAGAATTCACTCAATCCATCCACACCTTCACAGAAGACAAAAGGAAGTTGGCACAACATACTCTGGGGAAGAAGAAAGCAACTCTTATCCTTATCCCAAGTATCAGGTTCACAAAGTTGATCATATTTCACCTGCAACGGCTGCACAACTTCCACCCAAGACCCGACTCTCCACTACATTTGCCTACTGAGGAACCTGTACTAGGTCATCTTAAGTTCAGTGCTAAGGGAAGCAAACGAGAAGTCTTTGGGATGACAATACCGAATGAACTCATCAATAATGTCATTCGAGGAGCAGACTACTATGATGCCTATCTGGAAAAGGTTGCAAAGCATCAACGGTACATCGCGGGTGAGGAATTAAGTGATCCTGAATCTCCCGCACCAAAGCCAGCCAAGCCTACCAAACAAGCAAAACCAAAGGCAACTGAGCAACCAACCGTTTCTAAATCTAAAGCCAAGACGTCTAAACCTGCACCGGCCAAACCTAAGGAGAAGAAGCGCAAGCCGGTGTCAGAACCGTCTGAGACCCAACCACTACCCAAACGTGCTAAGGCAGGGAAAGTGACTAAGAAGAGAACTGTTAAGAGTTCTAAGCAGCTGGTAGATGAATTCGTTGATGAAGGGGTTCCTGCTGCTAAACCCAGCCTTGAAGACACAGAGGAGGCAATACTGCAAAAGGTTCTAGAAGAAAGCTTAACAGATGCATACCCGACTCAAAGGGGTCCTCTCCCTCCTGTGGTATTCAGGGAAACTGACACTGGGAAATTTCAACCACTACCAGAGGTGCCAGGGAAGGGGAAAGAGAAAGTAGGCGAGGAACAAGCGGCCCAAGTTCTTCTCAACCTTCAAACTCCAAAGAAGAAGAGCTCAGCTGAACAATACATACTTCAGAGACGTTCTCACATTCCAACTGCAACAGCAGGCCGTGAAGACTCTACTTCCTTATATGCCGAACTCGGATTATATGGCAGTGATACGGAGTCTGATGAAGAAATGCCGTCAGTGGGTAGAAGTGGGACTCAAGACGAAGGCCAGGCTGGATCAGACCCTGGTACACCAGATGAAGGCCAGGCTGGACCAAACCCTGATGATGTTGCTGAATCCCTACCGTTACCAACTCCGAGTGTTCTCGCTGGACCAAACCTTGAACACTCGGATGTTGAGATCACTGATCGCTCAAATCAACCACAACCTGAGCATATGGATGAAGGGTTCACAGCCGCGGCATACCCTGATGTACAAGAGAATCTAAAACTAACGGTTGATGAACAGGTGATACCAGAGGAACCTGTCAGCTCCACAGGGACATTGTCTTCTCTACAACATCTCGCCAAGGATTTTAGCTTTGGAGATCAATTCTTGAATGACAAACCGTCTGAGGCTGACAATGAGAAGACAACGGCAGATACCGAGGCTGAATCAATGGTGTCAGTCACTATTCAGCAAGACATCTCTGTCATCCCTCCTATGACATCCCCAGTGATCGATCTCGTGTCTAGACCTGATTCACCCAATGTTCATTGGCCTCTACCAACCACCACAACCACAACGGCAGCACCACCACCAACAACAACAACAACAACTCTTCCATTACCACCTCAACCACAACAAGGTCCAACAGATCCTATCCTCATCAAACGCATAGGCGAACTTGAAGAATTCATCGCAACTCTAGTGGAAGAAAATCAAGCTTTGGAAACACGTCTAACCAAGCAGGGGAGCAGGATCAATAAGTTGGAGAGTGTGGACGTATCCAAAATGATCAGAGAGCAGACGGTGGAGTTCATTGATTCACAAGAGATTGAATGCAATGAGAGCTCATCTTCGTGCTAGCTTTCAAGGATCTCCCTACGTCTGACTTGAAGGAAATTCGCTCCAACGCATGTTGGAGGGGAACTATGCATAGGGGACATGTGAAACACCGAGTAGCATATGAAGCACTACAGGGCTCAATCCGTCGTGATGAATGTGAGGGCTTTGATGATGATAAGGCTCAGGAGGAAACTAAGAAGAAAGGTAAGCCAGATTCTCCAAAGCCTCCCCCTGGGTCGCCACCTTCACCACCACCTCCTCCTCTACCACCGTCAGGCGCATCAGGGGCTTCTGGCACAACCGGAGCCTCCAATTATGCCCAAGCTCCTCCTCCCCTACCTCCGTCCTCATCCACTCATCAGGGGGATCAGTCAACAGGCACTGCAGCACCAAGTTCCTCAAAGACAGCTGCTTCAGCTGAATACTCTGCGTGGACAACGACAGACACCCGAGTTAAGCCTTCAATCACACTGATTCCTGATGATCTCTATATGGATGATGAAATCACTGCAGATGAACAAGCAGTCTCTAGTGATGATGAGGTCGGACGTGATCATATTCCCACGGTCAACTTGAGGCAGAGCTGGTGGAAACCTCTCACTGAAGACAGACCAGCCACTCCAGAACCTGCTTGGACTATTCCCTCATCTGATTTGTCTATGCCAACAAATAACTGGGCCTCTGCTCTGAAGTCGACACATGCGCCTCCATAGGAGAACTCTCTACTGGCTCAAACCGGGGATATGGCGACATTTATGGACTGGTATTGTAAACAACGAGGAATCTCTGAACTCACTCCTAAAGACCTGGAAGGCCCTGCATTCGAAATAGTCAAAGTGTTTCATCATGACGTGATTCATCTCCAATCCTAATGGAGTGTGCCACTAAACTTCTCACCGATCAAGTGGATGATGCAATCCTCAGGTACAACGTCAGCAAGCCTCTTCCACTGGGAGGTGAACCAGGCCATGTAACCATTCAACCGGATTTCTTCTTCAACAAAGGACTGAGTATCTCGTTACGGGTCGCAAGGTTGGCAGACCGACCTTTCCCTTGTCAATCTCGAAGATGAAGGCGACATATTATCCTGATGTCGGCTTGGAGCAACTGGTGCCTGATCAGTTCTGGATTGAAGAGAAGCAAGTAGACATTGGGCCATGATTGGTTTCTCTCATTGGTGGTTTCAAAGACAACGTTTCTACATTGACCGATTCTCATTTGAAGGAGGACCGGATTTCCCGAGCAGTACGGACTCATATGCGTATCTAATGTGTTCGTTCCGAATCGAAGTCTTTTCAATGTATGGTACACAACTACATGAAGAAAATAGTCCTTCGGCGAGCTGATCTCAAAGAATTACTGTTATAGCAGAAAGGATTTCAAACACATGTGCCCTGTGACTTTGAGGATCTGTATACTTGTTAATTAAATCTTCAAGGTCACTTGAACCACCTATACCGAAGACAAAATGATTCTAAACTACCGCTGTAACCTATGGACCAGAAAATTTGGTTATCAGACACCGCGTAGAAGACTTCTGCTGGAATTGAGAGTTACAGACACAGCTTAAACTCCTCACCAAACCTCGATGGGAAGCCACTGGATTTGAATTCAAGCATGACTACACAGTCATGGACTCTCCAAGGGCAGTTACATTCAGAGACAGATACAGGGTTCAGATGATAATGAGGTTCAATGAAATACACAAGTACAGTGATGGCACTCTGCAACAGATAGATGAAGCGCTGGACTATCGAGTCAAGGAATTCCAGATCAATAGGACTAATCCGGGGATGCACACCAGATTTTGGACAAAGAAAGATGTTGACAGGAGCAAGGACTTCATGTTCGCTATCCAGAAACGGCTAAAGACACGACGTATCTTTCGGAATCTGGAGAGCTTTGTGGGTGGACGAATCCGAGAAGGCGACTATCGGTTACTGAAGAGAACCGAATGAGGGGTAATCTATGTAATATGTACATTATTATGTAGTAACTAAAACTGTAACTTAGGCTTGTATATTAAGGAACTATATGTCTCACATTCGGATTATATAAACCTGACACACTTTCTCCCAAATTTTCCTAACTTAAATCAATTGAGACCCAAAATCTCAACGGATTTGAAATTTTTGCTCGGGGGAGAAAATGTGATTTAATTATGAAAATCTGATATAAAATGTGATCTTTTAAACTCAAGTGTAGGCTCCTCCATATGTGCTAAACTTTTTCGAATATCGATGCACATATTAAGGGGGAGCGAATGGTATATGATGGCGAAGAGAACAGTACCAAAAGACCGACCCCGTATTTACTTTATCGGAGTTATAAGGATGGTATGGTTAGGTACATGTTCCCATGATCCCGCCAGAGCCGGAGGGATCTACCCAGGGACAATCCACTAGTTAGTGTAGAAGTCCTTAGGTATGATTACAAAAGGAGTAATGTGAGAATAAGGGAATAGTGCGGACTGAGATGGAGCTAGTACTGGAATAAACCCAACAAGGTTCTAGTAATGAAGTCTCGGTAAGCACTGAAGGGGTTGAAGAATGAAAAAGAAATGTTAAGATAAAGGGTGAAAAGAAAGCAGCCCTCCTTAAACATTAGGCAGAAACCGGGTCAATACATATGCTGTCAGAATCACAAGGTTGATTGCTGACATTGAAGACAAGTATCATGGACCCAGTGATACGCTGCACAACCCTCCCTAGCTACTCAAGATCCCTCAAAGGATTCTTGTTTCATTTCTCACGGAGATCAATACAATTCTATCGTCTCTCTCACTCCGAGTTAGATGATATTGAAAAGGTGGCAGTCTGCTCCAGCCTCCGACTACTAAAAACCAAAAATGCACTATTGAGTCTAGAGCCTTGAGATCATCCAAAAGTCTCGTTAGGACACTTATCCATAATGTGCTTGTTTCTCACACACTGTGACAACAAGTAAAGATTTTAAGAGTCCTTCGCATTATCCTCGTGGTATTGCCAGAACATCCGAGTGATACGAAAGTACTCACAATGAAGATGGAAATCCTTCTAGAGCCAACATCAAACAAGCTCTTGGTAGGTGACATGTGAGATCCACTATGGATTAAACTTGTGACAAATGGAAAGCAACGATGGTGCGATTCCTTGTGAATCAAACTTGTTCCAGGTTATGAATTGATGGATCGTTTTGGAAAACCTTTCGATATGCTCAACAACTGATTTTCGAGCACATTGACTGTGTATATCTTTCAAAACAAATGTTTTTCCGATGAAATTTGATTTTGTGCTATAAAACACTATCGATGTGTCACAAAAATACTTTCTCAAGTAACACGTCGATTGATTTTCAAATCAATTTTTATCTTCAATCGGTAAGATAGTAACTAACCGATTCACTCTTATCGTGCTGTCTGCTTTGAGACGTTCCGATACAGAGAACAGGCAAGTATGGAGATTTTGATGGTTACACATCAGATGATCTGATACTTATACTGGAAATCCTGTCAAGGAGATTCTTCTTAAGATGAATCTACCTGATCACAGGTCGGTCCTCACGGACCCGGAGGTTAATCCAACCAGTCTCGGTCGAATGACAAAGCCATATTCGCCCACAAGCTTTATTGCTAACTGTTTTATTACAGGATCAAGCAAAGATGGAGATGGAGACACCTCGTTCCAGTGGAGTCAATTCACCACCCAATGCTCACACTTAATGCTTCCAAGTAAACACATCATGACAACTGAATGACCTACAACACAGCTTCCGCAACTCTGAGAAGTAGTATCATGATCAAGAAAAGTGTGAGCATGTGGGTCCGAAGGTCACAAAATCACATGAAGGCAATGCTACTCAATCAGGATGATTAAGAGACTTAAGATGGATGATGATCTCAAAGAAAGCTCAAAGATCGCACAAGTCTAAGAGAAATCTCAAAGTTCACTACATAATGTACAAAGACATCAAAGATTGAAGAATCAAAGACTTCGAGCTACAGACAGAAGGTCAATGAAGTAGAATGCTAGAATTCAGAATGTATTTTCTGGGGTGACCTCCCTTAGGGGGAGATTGTTAGGATTATGAAAAAGACTCGGTCACCCCCGTGTATCGTTTAGTATAGCATAGCTCGTAGTTAGAAAGTAAGCGTATGGTTTTCGGTATTGGGCCGGGTCTTTTACCCAAGTGTAAGCCCATACCCAAGCCCATAATGCTCACAATTACTTGTATATATACCCCTTCCCACCCATGGGAAGGGGTTGGTTGTTCACATTAAGCTTATACATTATCTTGCACTTTCTCTCACTAGAAAGACAACTTTCTCTCTCTAAGATAAAGTAGCCAACCCATCATCTCTTGCTTATGTTATGATATCATGTATACTATAGCTTCAGACCCATCGTGATCATGTGTATGCACACGAGACCCATCTCCAGGCACACTAGACACAGCTACAGCTGCATGGTACTCTCATTCAAACACAGCATCAAGTACGTGAGACTTGCTTTCAGATGCAGCAGGCCGAGTTAGCAGTGCTTTGAGAGACTGACCGTAGATGTCAGGACCAGATGGTAGAGACTCTCTGAGTCATTAGAGACATGAGGCGAGACATGAGTGACATGGAGACCGAGTTGTTAGCACTGCGAGGGTAGCAAAGGAGAGCTAGACAGCCAGGACCAAAGGCTAGGATTCCAGATCACCAGGATGCTTCTGGGGATGTTGACAGTCACATCTAGTGATTTATGTTATTTTGTCTTGCTAGGTCATTGTACAGGCATGTTAAGTATTAGGGGTTTTCCCCTTTTCAGGGAAAATTTTTTTGCTTTATTATATTTACATTACTTTGCCAATAACTCAATATGCAATATAACCTGCATAACTCAAGTTAACGGACTCGGACAACCTACGTATGGAAAATCTATCCTCATATATGTCAAGCAAACATCATAACATATCAAGTCAGTATCATAATATCATTATTACAAGGTACATTATTCCTAAAAGGTACCATTGCAACATCAAATCAAAATGGCAGTTACCCATAATCGGAATTGCCCTAACCCTTATCTCATGAAGGTTAACTCCTAAAGGAATGCACAAGCTACTAAAGCATAAGAACAAGAAATATAAAATCTCATTTGAAATATAAAATCTCTTCAAGTCAAAGTACAAGTCTCTAAAAGCTCAATGTACAAGTCTTTAAGCATGATCTCTAAAGTAGCCGTTTTACCTCCATTTTCATTCTCATCTCTTCACTATCACTTGTGAGCAAGCTACTATACTCATTTTACAAGATGTAAACATTAAATATTCTATTCGTAAGCTTTCATACATCTTTTTACACTCAAAATCCTAATCTAAAACCCTAAACCCTAAAACCGAGCTAGTTTTTAAACCATGACTTGTTTATTGGCTTTTATCCATTGTAAACCCAAACCAACACTCAAATAAGTTGTAAAAGCTTATTTTACAATCATATCAATCCTATTCAATCATTATTTCATCATTACTTCCTCTTTTACTTCACTTGTACGTAAAACATATCCTAGAAACCCTAAATGTACCTAATTGGTTCATTTAACCCGTTTACTCGTTTTAAACCATTATAATCCCAAATAACCAACCAAGGGCCATTATAAACTCATAAAATGAGTTTACAAATCATTATCTATCATTAACTTGGCAATGTACAAGAAATCAAAGCCTAGAAAACCTTAACAAATCCAGAAAACCCTAATTATGCCCTAATTGTAACTTTGACCCGTTTTCTCAATTTCAACCCATTTTAACTTAAACCAACGACCAAACTTCATTGATAATACTTTATATAATCTCTAGGATTTGTATTCCATCATTCCTAATCAAGAGTATGCAAAATATAAGCCAAGAAAGTCAAGAAAACCCTAAACGAGCCCTAGTTGAACCCGTACTCCCATTTCTTCAATTCTAATCCGTTTTAACCCAAACCAATTCCTAATATTTGCTAATTACTTTAATCCCAGACCTTAACAACCTATTTCATGATTCCTTAATCATTTATAGCACAATGTACCTTGTTAAAACCATTGAAGAACCCGTCGAACCCAAAATAGACCCGGTTTGCTTCTATGAACCATTTTTTACCCCACTAAATTCTACATGTGCAAATGACCCACCCAAGAAACTCTTCTATCAAACCTTCAAGCAGCTTTATAACCTACTTAGGACCAATCCTTGTCAAATTAGAGCACATGGCCTTGGTTTTTGCTCACTTCACCGCGGCATCAAAGAAACAAGCCAACACATTCAAGCAACTTTCCTAGACCACACACTTCAATTTTCAGCTTATACACTTCTATACTAGACCCTATAGTGTCAAGACCAGATCCTAAGGCTTGCTTACTCATCTAAGCTTGAAACAAGTATAAATAGGGGCATAGTGTGTTCATTTTTCTTCATCCCCCACTTCCTCCTCTATAACCCTTCATAGTATCAACTCCTTGCTCAATATGAATTCTAATAGATCTTAAGAAGTCTCAAGTATAGAGGAATCAAAAGAAACCAAGAAACGAAGCCCGAGATCGTTACTCTAGCCGTACGAACCGAAAGTCCCAATTAAGACCCTTTTCCAAGCTAAAGCTTAAACCAGTATCTATAAGCTTATATTCATGCTCATGTAAACGTCATAATGTTCATATGTCTTGCTAAAATCATAGATATAAAGCTTTGAACTCAAAAACGTAAAGTTTAGCCTTTTTGAGCCAAACGAACCCCGAATCCTAATTTCAATGTTTTTTACTTAACTATAGTAACTTGTAAACTTTGTTATATATCAATCCTAATAACTATTATAATGTTAAAATAAGTTCTTTGATAAGTCATAAAAGAGAATTTGATCTAAAAACCCGCGCGTTTCATTTGAAACCCTAATTTTGACCCGTTTTACCCTTTTAACGTAACAATCGTTAAATTAACTTATGTAGTGTTAAATCTTCATAATTAAGTTATTATAACTTAAAAATGACTATTGAAATGTTAAATTAATCTTGCATTGGCAATTTTGGACATGTTTTGTATTATAATCCATGCAAGGGTATATTCAAAATTTCAGATTGGACATGTTTTGTAATTATAATCCATGCAAGGGGTATATATCATAAATTTCAGAAACTTATAACAAAAAGGACTAAAAGTATCATTTTATCAAAGTTATAACTATAGGGGTCTATTATGTCACTTTTTAAAGTATAAAGTTTACTTGCAGTTTTCCAAACCCCAGGGTCTAAAATGTAACATTTTGAAAAAGTGTAAAATCATATTCAAAACATTACCAGACATAACTTTAATTAACGCTCCTCGTGCTTAACATCTCCAGATATTGAATAAAATGCTTAAAACTGCTTATGTTCTAATCCTTATATCATTCATCATCGATGTGCTTTCAAAAATCATGTCCCGGATCCATATCATACCACAATACTAGGGAGCTTCATATTAAGAAGTTTCATCTTGGTACTACGTTCTGTCTGAGTTGTTGGGTTTACGATTTAAAGTGCCCTAGCTCCACAAACGTTTACTAAATGACTTCTAAACTATGATGGCCCGAACGGTGTTATGATAATTTTTATATCAAAACCAACATCGATATCCAAAAACTTATATATACAATCAAACTAAGACTTGCCATATATTAACCCAGGTTGTCTGTGATTGCCGTGTTGAAGCCGTTACTTTCATTCCCTATACATTAGCTATCAATTTCCCTATAACTGTTCAGGTGAGTTCATAGCCTCGCATTTCAATCTTTTTATAAACCCGCGAGGGAGATACATGCTATAAACATGAATGCAATTATTTCTACATGCTATTTCAATTTACTATTGCCTAAGTAACTGCTTTGCCTTTAAGTCCCCATAATCATGAACCGTTAATTACTCTCCGTAGTAAGCGCGAATGTTGTGAATATATATATTTGGGTTGGACTCCCCGTTGGTGTATCCAGTAACGATAACCAATTGCACATCATTAGAAATCACGCGGGTATTTTGGCAAAGGTGCCCGCAAGGGCAATATTATCATTATAACCTAAGGCATCAGATTCATGAGCTAATGGCAATACTAAATTATGTTTTCAATACTGGGTGTATATCAACGTAACCCAAATATCGCATTTGCATTCAAATTATATTACTTAAACCTATGGATTTCACTCAACCTTTGTGTTGACTTTTTAGCATGTTTTATCTCAGGTAACTAATGGCACGGAGCGGCGAGGACACGAAGATGGAAAAACCGTTATCATTCAAATGTTGTATTTTAGATTCTGGAAACCTCTCGTTTGTAAAAACTCTAAAGAAATAATGAATGATAACTTATTTTCATAAACGACTCTTTTTGATTCGTTTTCTATGATTATGACTGTTGTACCCTTGAAGTAATACCCCAGATTAGCTTCCGCTGCTATATGTAAAAATGGGGGTGTTACAGATGATGTATCCAAAATCATTAAAACTTTTGTTTTTGAAAAACTCCCCCTCAAAAATTGATTCATTTATAAAAAATGAAACCACTTGTTAAAATGATCGTCTTTGAAAACTTTGTGAGGGATGGAGTGTTAAACACATAATTTTGAAAGATTTTGAATTGTCATTTAGAAATTTCATTTAGAAATTTTTGAAAAATTATGTTCAACTTTTGAAAAACCACATGTCTATAGACTTCTCTCCTAACGCTCAAGATAAGGGTACTTATGCATACACTCTCCTTTGTTATTGGAGTCCGAGTTATAATCTGAGAGCGATTATAAGTCGTATAATATTCACTAACAAAACACGATCCAGAGTTCGAGGAGGATAAAATAAGAACTTAGGCATACTTATAGATGTAGAGAGAGAAAGGGAAGAGTGTGTGTTTTCTAGAGAGAAGGAGGAGAAAACATACACTATCAGATGTATAAATGATTATCCTCACCCTCTTATGGAAGTATAAGAGGGTATATATATAGTCCTTGATACGTCTAACTATCATCTAATGACATAACTAGTCCTTGCTTATCCGACTATATGTAAATTAATGTAATTCCGTATAAGTCTTCATATTTTAAGGCTAACAATCTTCCCCCAATATGTAGACATGCGGAATTACTTACAATGTTCCTAACAAGTACAAAATACAACATAATAAAGTCTTCCAAAGCGCTTCTAATGCTGAAGATGATGTCTTTACTTGTTCTGGAACCATTGTAGTTTGCATGAGTTGGATTAACCCCCCAATTCATGCAGCATGTATTGAAAATCTTTCTTCATAGAATCCGTTTTGGCAAAGTTACTGAATCAGCTTTCCCCCAAACCAACATCCATATCTTAAGCAGATTCTACAACTTTGATGTAGCTTGAACGATCTTCTTACATTGACATTTAAAGTGCACAATAGAATTTTGTAGAAGAATCAGCCAACCACACCAACTAATACTGCTTCTATTCTATATCATGACATTTGGTCTTGGTGAATATCCGTTTGGGGAAACAGGCAAGTAACCAACAACAAATCTTTTCACACTTGCAGAATACTTCACACAAACCATACTAAGTAAAGTAGTATAAACTACTTCCCCCTAGAAATTGACCTGATTACATTAAAGTACACGTTTTCCCCCATGATGGTTTCGAACTCTCAGAAGCATCATTGACGTGTACAATCATATACTTGAGAAGTTCTTGTCATAAGCAACAATCTTGAAAAGTTATGATAGACATTGAAGAACTTTAAAAGATTTCACTTAGACTGTGAAGTACCATTGATGTTTGTAGCTTTAAATATCCTGTGAGAATTGCTGATAACATCTCAACCTTTAAACTCTTTGGCTAACTTACCAACCTCGTATTCATTCGGCTATTGTTGTGACCACTTGGTGAAGTAAACCCGATATACCAAACTTGAAACTAAAGTAAAATTCCCCAAATTTGTTACTTAAGCTTGCATTGTTGTTGATTAAAGAACAGTACAAGATTAAATATCTAAGTACCCTATACCCAACATCAAAAGTATAAGAAGTACCACACCTCTTGAAACTATCCACAACTACATCTGCGTGTGACATTGAGCACTACAACGTAACTTTTTCAAGTGATAGCTATAACCCATGAGTACTGCAATGTAACTCCTTACACTAGGTATAACTAGATAATCCAAGTATTAATCATATTCCTTTTGTGCTCAAGTAAGTCATCAATCGATAGATTAGGGTTGAATAAAAAGAGGTAGAAAGTAGAAGGAAGTCTTGATGTTAAAATAAGTAGACATCTTCGTGAAACCTACTTCAATCTCAAATAAAGGATACCAAATCAACTTCATGAAATCTGTGCTTGTATTTGGTGGATCCGTCGAGTGCATCTTCTTGTTATTTTGTCTTTTGTGGTTAACCACAAATCTTATCAAAATCTTTTAATTGTACTTAAATATTAGTTAAAGTACAAGCTTCTAGAAGGTTTACCATAAATGGCTAAACATGTTTGATTTGGTTAGATTATGGAAGATTCACTACTATAAATAGCTAGACAAAAATTAATTAGTTTTGTCCTATTATCTAATATGATTAATTAGTTGTTAAATAAAAGATTACTTGAAAATCATTTATTTAAGTGGTAGAAAATACTTAATGACTCTAAAAAGTATTTTAAACATTCTCAATGGTTTATTAAATGGGTTGATTATAATGCAATATAATAAACATATTCATGCCTTTTGTTGAAGCATGAGTGGACTCGAGACATCAAGAGGTGTTGATGGATGTATACGTTGATGATTTGTGGTCATGAGTAACTTGCGCATTTTACGTTATGTATTACAAGTTACTTGTTTGTAATTATTAAAACCAAAAGGCTTGTTTAGTTTAAATATCGTAACGCCTCTAGCCAAGGCCAACTCAAATCTTTTATCAAACGCCTCTAGCCAAGGCCGAAACTTCTTTCTAAACCTAGTATGATCATAGTTTTAACATAACATCTAATGAAAGTATTCATTTGAACTTAACCCAGATTTATGTTGTTCCTAATCATGTAACGGGTCTTACTCCCTTATTGGTCAAACTAAGTCTAAGGTCACTTTGCGTAAACGTATCCTTTCCCGTTATGGGATATGCTTTACTAAAGATGCAAAGCACTTAGCTTGTTTGCATCAAGATAATTATTGATCAAATCCATTGTTGATTATCAAGGATTAAATTCTAAATGACTAAATGAGTTTGTGATATTTGGAGATTAATTATACTTTGAGTTTTCTCATTTCCTAACCTATAAATGTTTTACAAACACACATGTATTCCTCGCATGTACAAGTCTACACTTCTTCTACACAATCCTACAACCTATTCTTCCTAATCATTTATTCATCCTTCTTACCCAACAAATGATTTCATCTCTTCCACATACACTCCAAACACCTTCTTCCTAAATAATACTATAATCACATATGCCTACTCTCTTCTCTCTTATTGGCAATGTGATTATAAACCCAAAACAATCCTTTGATTTCTTCCTTATCTTTATCTCCTTCATCTTCATCTTCATCTTCAAAACCTTCACTCACATAAGCCTTCACCAAATAATCCCCAAATCTCATCCTCAATATGCCAACTCACATTCCTTACACAATGTACTATCCTTGTACTTGTTGTACTTCTTGTTCCCTACATTCCAATTAATGAATCCTCATATCTTCTTAAAACATTCTCTACCACTCATTTACTATTCACCTTCTTCTTCACAATAGATGAATTTCACACACACACTTCTTCATCCTCACCCTTGATCAAGATACTTCATCAATCCAAATTCCCACATTCTCTTCTCCAGCCTTAGATTGATTTCAAACACACATAACAAACATACTTTATTTTCTACCCTTGATCAAGCCAACTTATCAATCCAATATACCTCATTCTCTTCTCAACCCTTGGATTGAACTCTCATCTCAAACAAACATACTTTCTCTCATAAACATACACTTCTTACTCACACAACAAACACGCCTCTCTTTCTACCATTAATCTTGCAACTTCACCAATTCAGCTTACCTCTCTTCTTCACATCCTTACCATCCGTTTCAAACCAATATCAATAGGCTCCCTTCTATCACATCTTGCCAACTCAGGCCAACTCATTTACAACCTATTCTCTCTTATCCAACATGTGGCTAATTTAATTTGAAATTTAAATTTTAAATTCTTCCTTCTCTTTTCTCTCCAAGCAAAGAATATTCCAAGAATATTCTCTTGTATAATTAACTAGTTATTCAAACCTTTAGTTGGATCCCAACTAAGCTAGTTACACTTTGAGGAATACTTAAAATACCCTTTTCTGATAGTTCTTTTCTCTCTTTACAATATTGAATTAGCAAACGGATTTAACATACTTCACAAACGTTTTTATCAAATGGCTATTTGAGTTGGTTGACCTTGAGTGTAAGAATGATTGAAAGGTCATAGCGTGAAGTATAATTAAGGGTTTAACAAGTGCGGTATTTAAAACGCCAAAATCTTGAAGAAAATAATTTAGGAATCTAGTGTGCTAGCCACGCGCTGACACGTAGGCAGCGCGCCACTCACAAATAATTTTCCTAAGATTAGGATTCTTGGCCAATAAATACCCACCCTTGGCCTTTGTATTCCTTATCTTTTGCAAACATTCTTTCTTCTCTTTTCTCTACTCTAATCCTCTAAGTCTAACACCTTTTGTGTTCTTAATCTTCTCTTCTATCATCTATCAAAGAATACACATCTCCGCAAGAGAGCTACACAAGTACCTAATCCATACTTGTGTGTTTTGCTGAGGGTCTTCTTTCTCATACCCTTTCTTTATAATCAAGTCTCTAGGTTAGATTAGGACTTGGTTTAACCATTTATCTTTTTATTCAATCGAGTTGTAAGGGAAGTCTTGTATCCGTGGGATCATGTTAGTCGTGTTTTTATTAAAGTGATGATCATTAAATATTCATAAGCCTTGTATAAGAAAACTTTAGTTTATGAGAATTTATCTAAGCTTATTGGGCCTAGGTGTCGGGCTTAAGTCTATTGGTAATAGGTCCAGCCCTATGTCAAGTCAAACAACCCAAGAAGCGTTTTGTCTCTTATAACTATATAAAGCCATCTACATGTGTGGAGAGGGTGTTGCTTCTCCTTTTTCTTTTCTACGTGCATGTAAGCATATATTTTCTCTCTTTGTCTCTCTCTAGTTCTTTCTCTCTCTAAAATATTTTTCTTATTTTTGTATTCAAGGTGATGAAATGATACATCTAACATGTGGTATCAAGAGCCAAGGTTGGTTTAGTGTTTTTGTTGTGGTGACTTGATTATTAGAGCTTATTGATTCATCTCATCTTATTTCTTATTTTTATTTATTTTCTCACTCGACTTATTTTTTTCTTTTTCTTTCTTTTGTTTCTATGCAATAAAATCGTAACACTGCATCAAAATAGATTCGGCTTTCTGTTTAATTTTTTTTTCATTTTGGGCTTATACTTGTTGTCAATCAAACGAGTGTAGTTTGGTTTGGTTGTGATGTTCAAATAAGGGTGCATCTTGGTTTGTCAAGAAAAAGACACCACTTTTTTTTCTTCTTAAAAATCGTTTGTTTTTGTTTCCTTCTTTTATAAGCTTATTTGTAGCTTATAGGGTCGCGGCTTATTTTTTTTGGCTTATTTATTTGTTTTTGAGTTTCTTGCTTCTTTGTCCTTGAGAGCTTTAAACTTTTCTTCCTAAGTTGTTAGTAGCTTTATAGAGTTGTAGTTTTTTGTAGCTTATTTGAACTCAGATTTTCAAAAGCTTATTTGTTAGTGCTTGTCGTGACTTTTTGTGGTATAAGCGAGCTTATATCTCAAGCTTATTCAAGCTTATTTTTGGTTTTCTTATTGTCCTTTGTGGTCCACACCGGTTGAGACAAGGAGACCAAGATCCTAATTTTTAGCTTCTTAGTATATCGTTTTTTGTTGGTTTCTCAACAAGACAAAAACAAGGACACAAAGAAGAAAGTACGATTTAGAGTATAGCTACAACCGAACAACTTGTGTTCTATATCAACCTATCAACTCTAAAGCAAGTTCAAACCGAGCAACCAATTTTCATGTGGCAACCAAACAACCAATTTTCTTGTGGCAATCGAACAACAAATTTTCTTGTGGCAACCGAACAACTGACAATCTTGATTGGAACCGAACAACTTGTCAACCGAACTACTCATTGTAGTGTCAACCGAACAACTCAAAGCAATAGGAACCAAACTACTCAATCAACGAAAACAAAATCTCACGTAATAAGTCATTGTTGGTTTTTCGGTTTCGTGTGACGGTTCATTACGGGACGTATAACATATACCGTTGTGATCGTGATCCATTTTTGATCATCATGGTATATTTAATTTTTACCGACGATAATCGTACGACTCCATGGGATTAAAAACAAAAAATGTTCATTTCTTATCTCTTTTGAAAGGTAGATGAAAGTCAAATTGGAGGGAATTTTTCTCATTAATTAAACACTTTTAGTGTTTGTCACATGCAACCCTTAAATGTTTACCACAATTTCACCACTAGTCCTTACTTGATTATTAAACCCTCTTTGTTGAATCAACCTTACACTGTTAGTCCTTAGTGATTATAATTCAACCGTTAGCCACCTAAAGTTCAAAGTTTTTACTCCGTTTGTCCTTTTAAGCCAATTAATCATTACAAAAGCTCACTTACTTTAATTTCAACAACGATTTCAACCACAATTAATTATTTTTTTACGGTTTCTTCTTGATTTTGTAAAATCCCGCGAAAGATTCAATTCTTTTTTTGGTTTAAATCATAGATTTGTAAAATCCTGTGAAAGTTAATTTATTTCAATCCACAACAACAATCACTTTACCCACTAAAGTTCCTTGTTTATCATTTCACATCACCTTTGCAATGTCAACTCAACTAGACATCAATACTATTAAAGCACAACGACTTGCAAATACACATGATCCTTTGGCATTAATGGCAAACACTTAGACACTGTTTCACCCAGATCACTCATCACATATTACCTACATACAACATCCACAACCCAATAACAACTTTTTCAAACAACCATCATTCAACACGAACTACATGCCACAACCAATGCAGAATCCCGAAGACAGTTCTCCCACAACTGAAATGAACACGACACTTGCTTTATTGGCTAAAGCTTTCAAAGTCAATACCATTCCAACAAACAACAACCAAAGAAGTTTATTAATCCCCCAAAATAGGTAGATTGCTCAATCGGGTATGAACATGAGCCAAGACATCAAGATGAAAATGGTTGATAACAATGATGGAAATCAGGTGAGACAAAATGCAATTCAGAATCCGGGTATTCAGATTATTGAAAATATGAATTGGCTTAGTGTTGTTTCAGAAAATGCAAATCAGTACGAGAATGGAAATGTTGTTACAACACCGGCTAAGGGGAATGGTAATGGTATCAATGGTAATCCGATAAGGGGTTACAACTGTCAAGGAGAGGGTCATTATGACAGCAACTGCACAGTAAAGCCAAGGAAATAGGATGATGCTTATCTTTAGCAACATCTGTAGATTTCTCAAAAGGAAGAAGAAAAGATCCAAATCACTCAAGAGGAATTTAAGTTCATGGCTACTGCAGATGCTCATGAAAAAACAGAGACAGTACAAGTGAACTGCACTTCAGAGGATACATTGCAGCAAGCATCCACATCTAGAACTTAGTCTGACAACGCTCCCCTCTATGACTCAGATGGATTAGCTGAGGTACCCAAAGATGAAAACTGTTATGATCATGATATATTCAATATGCTTACTCACAAAGTGCAATATACTCATCTCCAAACTGAGCTTGATCGTACGAAAGAAAAACTTAAAAATTGCATTATTAAAAAGGAAAAAGAATACGCTGTTCTTTGGAACAATTGGTACACAAAATATGAAGAATGCAAATATGACAAGATTTCATATGATAAAACTTATAATGACATGCAACAAAAGATCGAATAGTTCAGTTAGGAGATCTCAAGGGTAAGAGTAGTGATACTCAATGTGCATCAAATACCCTTGATCCGGTGTCTCAGAAACTTAAAGATGAGAATGTATCACTAGAATTTCAGGTTCAGAATTATGTAAAAGAGAATGAACATCTTTAGACCACATACAAGAACCTATTTGATTCTATCAAAGTGATACAAGCTCAGACCAAATCAATAATTGACTCTTTGCAAAAACAATTGTATGACACCATCTATGAAAATGCTAAGCTAAGAGCCCAGTTATTTGATAAGGCTTACGAACCAAAAGGCACCACAAAAGGTACGAGAACGAATACTATGTTTACAAAGCAATCAATCTTGGGAAAACTACCTTCTTTTTCTTATAAACCAAAACTGTGGAAAACTAGAAGGGGGGTTGAATAGTTTACCGCTTTCTAATTTAATATTTATGTTTCTTTATAAAAACATAGATTTGACTTTTTACGAATTCAAAACTTGCACAATATGAACAATATAAATAAATAGAAGCAAATAAAAGATAAGAGTTGGAGAGATCAAACCACAACACAAGGATTTATAGTGGTTCGGTTACGAAGCTCCTCTTTGGCCTACTCCACTCCCCAAGCACCTAACTCGAGAGTTTTCTTCACTATGTCAACAACCTCCTTTATAGCGGAGAAAACCGTACACAACGTTGCTTATATCTATTTCCGACACTAAGCTAGATGTCGAGTTATAATCTTAGCTAGAACCAATCTATTA
This sequence comes from Tanacetum coccineum, assembly GCA_026074375.1. Taxonomy (NCBI): domain Eukaryota; kingdom Viridiplantae; phylum Streptophyta; class Magnoliopsida; order Asterales; family Asteraceae; genus Tanacetum; species Tanacetum coccineum. Next base: position 90,400 of record BQNB010002160.1, read on the forward strand.
CAACACAACTTCACAATTTGTTCACGACTTCACAACTTTACGACTACTTCACAACTTCACTACACAACTTAGCTTCACACCTTGAACACAACTACACCACTTCTCCACACTTTCACAACTTCAACTTACTACACAAAAGCACTTAGATTCCACACATTACAACAACTACATACCACTTCTTCACTCCTTTCACAACTTTCACAAATTCACACCTTACATACTTTAACAATCACTACACAACTAAGCTTCACACCTTGAACACAACTACATAACTTCTTCATACCTTCACAACTTCACAACTTCACACCTTCACTACTTGTCCTCACCACACTACTTATGTCACAACTAACTAACACTACTAGAAAGGATCACCAAGATCCAACTATACTTATAACAATCACCAAAATCTAATAACTACATAACTTTACAAGATTTACAAGATATGGTGTGGATGCAATAAGATTGCAATGTATACTTGGGTTGTAATATTTCTTCAATTAATGATAGAAGTATTTTTCTCTTGCACTTGAGGAATTGAGCTTGGATCACTTGGAAACAAAGCTTTATGATTAAATGATCAAAGGATTTAGAGACATGTGTGGGCTGTTTTAGAACAGAAAGAATGAATGCAAAAGGTAAGAACAATGTTGGGGAATAGTCTAGTATTTATAGGGAAAACTGGAGAAGCGAAGTCTATGGCCGGTCCTCTTAAATAGGGTGTCGGCCCCCTTATAATTAATTGGGCCGCCCATGTATTTAAGGGGGGCACCCATTTTTAGACGCTCCTCTTTTTGTCCTATTCAGGGGATGTGTTTACTGGACTTTTTCTAGCCGTTTTAGGTTCGAAAATTTGAAATTCAAAATGTTTATTTTGAATAAAACATATCTTTTAAATGTAGAAAATGTTTTGTGATGTTTATTAAAAATGTTTACAACATTTTATAAAAGTTTGAGGTTGAATAAAAATTTCCTTTGATCATAAAATGCATTAAGCATTTGTTTATTCATACCTTTAAGTGGTGTAATTGTTGAAATGAGAATTTACTACTAAATACTTGTTTACGTTTAATTTTACGTTGAACGTTTTTATATTTTGTGATTATCAAAACGTAAAGATGTGAAAAAATATTATTAATGTTTTTAGGCATTATATTTTATCAACAATCTCCCCCTTTTTGATGATTACAAAATTTAAACTCATTAAATGTAAAATTATTTTTAAACAAGTATTTAGTGAGTTTCATGTCATTTCTCCCTCTTTTTGTAGAATCAAAAAGGCATCGTCGAGGATTGCTAGAAAAATTGACAGAATAAATACTCCCCTTGATGTGTGTTCCCCCTCGTTTAAGGGCACCAATGAATCGAGCTATGGTTGCTTAGATACAAAACCGAGTTAGAACAATACAAATATTTCTAACATGTAGCAATAAGGAAGGAAAAATATGACAAGAGCAAGCAAACTTCAAAGCAAGAGATACTTCATTCATTTAAGGCGATGTGTGTAAACCACACACAAGCATACATAAAAAGAAAAACAAATATGCTTTAGGAGCATATTAATACATCAAGAAAATCCTAAATAGCCATAGAAGGATTTTTGACTTGCTTGCGAGACAAAAGGGTTTGACGATTATTTGTAGGCATATTATGAGATTAGTTATTTGTTGATGGAGAGTTTAGAGCGGAGGTAGTTGTGGAAGGGTAATCTCTTTGAACCCTAGGTGGTGGATGAGGTCGAGTGAGAAGGAATTCAATCCAATTGATATCCTCACTTAAAGCAAGGAATTGTTTTTGGGTGAAGATGCAACAAGGGCAATACCCAACATGGGTTTCAACTTGGTTGATGTTGAGGGTGTGTGGTATGTTTGGAGAGTAAGGTAATGAGGAATTATTGTTTGTTGTTGTTGGGAGAGATGCATGGCTAGAAGGTTTGATAGGTCTTGTAGTTGATTAATGTCATCAACAAGGCTTTCTCTACTTGGAGATAGAGGTGATGTGTGTTGAGTTTAGTTGTCACATTGAGGTGGAACTTGAGTGTGAGTTTCATGTGAGTTGATGGGTGATATGGGAAGTGGAGGACGTGAGATACATTGTTGTGATGTGGGAGTGTCCTTAATGTAAGGAGTTTGGTTGTCATTTTGAGATGGAGCTTGAGTGTGAGTAACATGTGAATTGAAGGGTAAGATGGGGAATGAAGGGTGTGAGACAACTTATGGTAATGTGAAAGTGTCCTTAATGCAAGGATTTGGTAATGTTTGATTGAGGTGATTGTTTTCTTGAGATGGTTCATGATGAGGAGTTAGTGGTTTTGGTATTGGTGAAGTTGTGTTGAGCACATTTGAGGTGTTGCAGTTGCTTGGTTTCTTCCTCCAAATGGGTTTCATAGTCATTTTGGCTACCCTTGATGGTTTGGATGTGGGTTTGTTAGGATATGTCATTGGTAAGGATGATTGTGATGAAGATGAATAAGGATGTATTTATAGTGGAGGAAAGGTTTAAATTCGGAAGAAGGTTCAAATCCAAGAAATGTTTGTAAATTTAGGGAAACAATAGCTAAGTCTAGAGGGTATTTGGTAAAAAGGAAAAAAAATACTATTTTACCTGTGTTATACTAGGGCGGTCCCCTTAAATAGGGGGTGGTCCCCTTAAAGATAAGGGGGCCGCCCATTATGAATTTAGGGGCCGCCCTCTGACATTTCCCAGATTTCCCAAAATTTGATTTTTCTCAAAATTTTGTGTGAGGGTTTCTGTTTTGGAAGTTAATTTTGCAGCAAGTCCATCCTTTTATGGCAATTAAGATTTTTAGCACATAGCAATTAAGCATTCAACATTTTACATATGTAGGATAGCTAATTCCACACAATTTTAGCATATAATCATATATGAATTGAGTGAAGAGCATATAAAATAGCAACTAGATATAATGCAAAAAAAAATCATGATAGGGGTTAAGTTAAAAAACGAAACAAGCTTTTGTGCAAATACTAGTGTGTGCCTAAGTGCAACAAATGTGGAGTAGCGATTATTTCGACACTAAGACATGCAAAACCTAAGAAATAATCCAAATGCTCCTTGATTTTGTTTTGCTCAACCAAGATTGTCGAAAATATATATTAGATTATATATTTTTAACAACATTTAAAAGACCATTAAAAATGTTTTTAGCATATTTCAACAATATATAAAAATTAATTTTCATGTGATCCTAGATGTGAGAAAGACTTTCTTTAGAAAATAATGGATTGAGACTAATGAAATATGTATTGGGAAAAAAAATTTGCTTATAGGTTTTTCCCAATCTTTTTTTTGTAAAACAGAAGCCTAGACACAGAGAAAAGAAAGAGAAATTTTTTTTCAGTGGATGGTCACCTTAAAATTAAGGGGGCCGCCATCTGAGAAAATTTTTTCTCAGATTTTGGACAAATATTTCATTTTTAATTTTCAGTGCTGAAAACTTAGTCAATTTGTTCCATCATTCCTAGACCTAGGCGTAAGTAGTTAAATGGTTCACGTTTAAGTTGTTTAGTTAAAATATCGGCTATGTTGTCTTCCAATGAGACATTTTCTATAGAGATATTCCCTTTTTCAACATTATCACAGAGGAAGTGGTGGCGAATTTCTATGTGTTTTGTTCATGAGTGTTGAACAGGATTCTTACTTAAGTCTATAGCCCCTTTGTTATCACACATTATTGGAATATCGTCTAACCTAATGCCATAGACTACGAGAGCTTGTTTCATCCACAATGCTTGTTGACATGCCTTTCCGGCGCTAACATATTCTGCTTCGGTTGTGGAGATGGCAAGAGCGTTTGCTTCTTCGAAAACCAAGATGTTAAACAACATCCTATGAACGTGCAAACATCACTAGTGCACTTGCGATCTACGTAGTCTCCCACATGATCCGAATCAGCATAAACTATTGTTTCTATGCCGGATCCCTTAGGATACCATAATCCTAAATGCATAGTGCCTTTAATGTATCAGAAGATACGTTTAACCGCTTCTAGGTGAGAGGTTTTGGGATCCTCTTGAAAACGTGCACAAAGGTAAACATTAAACATGATATCGGGTCTACTTGTCGTCAAGTATAATAAACTACCTATCATGCCTCCATATTTGGTATTATCTACGGACTCACCTTTTTCGTCTCTCGTGAGTTTAGTTTCCGTAGATATAGGGGTTTTTATTGGCTTAGAGTCTTCTAGTCCAAATTTCTTAAGCATTTCCTTAATATATTTTGATTGATTAAAAAATATTCCATCATCTAATTGTTTTATATTGTAATCCAAGAAAAAGTTTTAGTTCCCCCATCATACTCATTTCAAACTCATCATGCATGATCTTGGCAAAGTCATCACACATTTCTTGACAAGTTGATCCAAATATAATGTCATCAACATATATTTGGACAATAATGATGTTGGAGTCTTTCTTTTTAGTGAAGAGAGTGTTATCTACCATTCCCATGGAATAATTATGTTTAATAAGAAAGGCTTTTAGTCGATCGTACCAAGCTTTTGGGGCTTGTTTTAGACCATAAAGAGCTTTCTTAAGTTTATAGACATAATTAGGTTTTGCGAAGTCAATGAATCCCAGAGGTTGTGCCACGTAAACCTCCTCATTGATAAAACCGTTAAGGAATGCACTCTTCACATCCATTTGGTATAACTTAAAGTCTAGTGTGCAAGCATAAGCTAAAAGTATTCTTATGGACTCTAGTCTAGCTACGGGTGCATATGTTTCATCATAATCAATTCCTTCTTGTTGATTATAACCTTGGGCTACCAACCTAGCTTTGTTTCTGGTTACGACCCCATTTTCATCGAGTTTATTTCTATATACCCATTTTGTTCCTATAATGGTCATATCCATGGGATTTGGGACTAATTCTCAAACATCATTTGTTTTAAATTGGTTTAGTTCCTCTTGCATGGCCATTACCCAATTTTTATCTTTTAATGCTTCATTTATATTTTTAGGTTCTATTGTTGAAATAAAGCAAAAGAAATTGCTTTTGTCCTTGTGCTGCGACCTAAGAGTTTCTTTTGATGTAATTACCAATAACGTTTTTCTAGGGATGTACTTTTAGATTCCTTTAAGGTTTGGCCCATTTGATTAATTTTCTAATAAATGTCTTCAATCATATGCCTAGGGTTTTGTTCTACTAACCTCAATAGCTTCCTCTTCGACTAATTCATCATCTTCCAATGGTGATGTTTTAGGTGGAGGTAGAGTTTCATCGAAAGTTACATTCAATGACTCTTCAACTTTCATTGTTTGTTTGTTAAGAATTATGTAAGCTTTACTATTTTGTGAATATCCTAGGAAAACACCTTCGTACGACTTGGGGTCGAACTTGGTGAGGTAATCTCTTGTATTAAGAATAAAACATTTACTTCCGAATACTCTAAAATAGTTAAGGTTTGGTTTCCTACCTCTTAACAACTCGTATGGAGTTTTTCCTAAAATACGTCTAATAGAAACTCTATTAATTATATAAGTTGATGTATCGACCGCATTGCACCAAAATTTTTGAGGAATGGATTGTTCATTTAACATGGTTCTACTCATTTCTTGTAAAGTGCGATTTTTTCTTTCTACTACCCCATTTGATTGTGGAGTACGAGGAGCGGAAAAATTGTGAGATATCCCATTTAAATCACAATATTTTCCAAATTGTACTTCATTATCAAATTCCCGACCATGATCCGTTCTAATTGATACAATAGAACATCCTAATTTGTTTTGGATCATTTTGCTAAATATTTCGAATTCTTCGAAGGCTTCGGTTTTATTTGCTAAAAATCTAGTCCAAGTGTATCGAGAATAGTCATCTACAATTACTAAGGTATAACGATTTCCTCCATAGCTTCGTATGGCGGAGGGGCCAAACAAATCCATGTGAAGTAGTTCTAAGCATCTAGTTGTTGAGACTATATTTTTGGCCTTGTGACTTACGTGAGCTTGCTTTCCAATTTTGCAAGCATCACAAAAATGTTGGTCGTATTTAAGTTTAGGTAGATTTCTAACTAATTCTTTAGACGCTAATGATTGAATTAGTTGCATATTAGCGTGACCTAATCTTCTATGCCATAGTGTGGAATTTTCGTCTAATGTTGCAAGGCATATTTTGTCTTCCGGTTTATTTCCTAGTTTCATTACATATAATCCTCCTTTCCTAATTCCTTTACCTATAACTTTTTTGTTTTTGATTATTTCGCTATCGTGTTCGGTAAATATTACTTTGCATTTATTATCACATATTTGACCTATACTAAGCAAGTTATAAGTTAAGTTATCTACGTGCTCAACATTTTCAATTATTAAGGAGTCTTGAGAAATCGTACCTTTGCCTATGATTTTACCGCGTAAGTTGCTTCTGAAAATTACGTTACCTCCGTTGTATGCTTTGTATGAAGAAAACAACTTTCGATTACTGGTCGTGTGCTTTGAGCATCTACTATCCTTAATCCACTCATCAGGTTGCAAATTTACTCCTAAGCATATTTCATCGGGCGCTTGAGCTACAAGACAAGCTTCATCTTTAGTCTTTTCCACTTCATCTTCTCCATTGTCGCTCCATGCTCCTCCAATGAATGCTCTTTGATCGTTGTTCTTTGGCGGCTTTGAACATTCTCCAATGAAGTGACTTGGGTCACCACATCTAAAACATTTTCTTTCACTTTTATCATAACCATCATTTCTACTTCTTTGGAATGTTTTTCTATCGCCTCGTGGTTGTCTTGCAAATCTTCCTCATCTCTTGAAGAATTTCTTGAATTCCATCACTTACTTCCTTTTTCACTTTTAATGCAAGTGATCTACTTTGTTCTTTCTTGCCTTTAACTGTTTCTACATCTTTCTTTATTACTTCTTCATAAACTTTCAAGTTTTCAATTAGTTCGTCAAGAGGTAAGGTTGTTAGATTCTTTGATTCTTCAATCGTTGTGACTTTCGCATGCCATTTTGGATGTAGTGCCCTAAGAAATTTCCTAACACAATTCTTGCTAGAGAAACTTTCATTAAGTGCTTTTAGACTAGTAATAATAGTGTTAAACTTAGCAAATACATTATCTATTGACTCCTCTTCCGGAATCATAAATTGTTCATATTGTTGAACAAGAAGATCTATTTTGTTAGCTTTGACTTGATTATTACCTTGATGAGTGATTAGTAAAGTATCCCAAATTTCTTTTGCGGTTTGACACATAAAAATTCTTTCGTATTCTTTACGTGGCAAAGCATTATAAATTGAATAGATACAATTTCATCCTTTTTAGTTGATGGATTAAATTGAATAGGAGGGGGGTTGAATAGTTTACCGCTTTTTAATTTAATATTTATGTTTTTTTATAAAAACTTAGATTCGACTTTTTGCGAATTCAAAACTTGCACAATATGAACAATATAAATAAGTAGAAGGAAATAAAAGATAAGAGTTGGAGAGATCAAACCACAACACAAGGATTTATAGTGGTTCGGTTACGAAGCTCCTCTTCGGCATACTCCACTCCCCGAGCACCTAACTCAAGAGTGTTCTTCACCATGTCAACAAGCTCTTTTATGGCAGAGAAAACCATACACAACGTTGCTTATATCCATTTCTGACACTAAGCTAGTTGTCGAGTTCTAATCTTAGCTAGAACCAATCTATTACAACACAACTTTACAATTTGTTCACGACTACTTCACAACTTCACTACATAACTTAGCTTCACACCTTGAACACAACTACACAACTTTTTCACACCTGCACAACTTTACAACTTCACTACAGAACTTAGCTTCACACCTTGAACACAACTACACAACTTTTTCACACCTTCACACCTTTACAACTTCACAAATTCACACCTTCACTACTTGTCCTCACCACACTACTTATGTCACAACTAACTAACACTACTAGAAAGGATCACCAAGATACAACTATACTTACAACAATCACCAAAATCTAATAACTACATAACTTTACAAGATTTACAAATTATTTACAAGATATGGCGTGGATGCAATAAGATTGCAATGTATACATGGGTTGTAATACTTCTTCAATTAATGATGGAAGTATTCTTCTCTTGCACTTGAGGAATTAAGCTTGGATCACTTGGAAGCAAAGCTTTATGATTAAATGATCAGAGGATTTAGAGAGATGTATGGGCTGTTTTAGAACAGAAAGAATGAGTGCAAAAGGTAAGAAAAATATTGGGGAATAGTCCAGTATTTATAGGGAAAACTGGAGGAGCAGAGTCTATGGTCGGTCCCCTTAAAATAGGGTGTCGGCCCCCTTGTAATTAAGGGGGCCGCCCATTTTCAAACGCTCCTCTTTTTGTCCTATTCAGGGGAGGTGTTTACAGGACTTTTTCTAGACGTTTTAGGTTTGAAAATTTGAAATTCAAAATGTTTATTTTGAATAAAACATATCTTTTAAATGTAGAAAATGTTTTGTGATGTTTATTAAAAATGTTTACAACATTTTATAAAAGTTTAAGGTTGAATAAAAATTTCCTTTGATCATAAAATACATTAAGCATTTATTTATACATACCTTTAAGTGATGTAATTGATGAAATGAGAATTTACTACTATATATTTGTTTACGTTTAATTTTACGTTTTTATATTTTGTGATTATCAAAACGTAAAGATGTGAAAAAATATTATTAATGTTTTTAGGCATTATATTTTATCAACAAAAACTTTATTCTGTCACTCCTTTTCCAAAATCCTCGGTTCTTCCCAAGGTTGGTAAGTCGAATGCTTTGTCAAAAATAGTCACTTCAAACTCGGCACATTCCTCTCGTGAATAAACAATTGTGAACAATAAAAGAGTGCTTGCTTCAGGAATCTTTAGGATTAATCCTTTTAAAGCTCCTAGGGTAGACAACTTTGTGCCTAACAAACATGTAAAAGCAAGCGTTAGGACAAAACCAATCATTGTTTTACAACCTCATGTCATCACTAAGAAAGATGTAAATTCTAAAAGAAGTTGTTTCTCTCCTAAAGACGTTGAAAGCACTACTAGGACCAGCAATACCCACGCTAGGAAAACCCTAAGAATAATAAGGCCCTGTAAGTCATAAAAAAGTAGTTGCTCTTCAAGTATTTAGCGGGATTATAAAGAAAACCTCATGGGAATTTCAGTCTTCTTCGATCAGAAACATTATGTCCATGGTGGAATGTAAAAAACTTAAGCTTGCTATTCGGAATGACTAAACTGATTGTTTAGGTTTATGCTATGTGTAAGCAATGTTTAATTACTGCTAATCATGATGTCTGTGTGCTCAATTATATGAATGACATGAATTCTCGTTCTCTCAATAAGAATGCAAATGTTTCAAATGTTGAAAATCAAAAGAAACATATGCCAAAAAGTCAGGAAAACCTCTAAAAAGGTAGGGTTCCAAGAAAGACTTGCTTCACCTAAGCCTAATACTCCTAGATCTTGCCTTATGTGGTCACCAACTTGAAGAATGTTTGACCTTAAAGGAAAAATAATGCAACCAGTGAATCTGTGTGTCAACCTGACTGCTCTAAAGGTGATTATTCATGTACTTCTAACCCTGGAACCTCATTGCAAAAGGTTTTCCAAATTCAACTTTCTCTATGACAAGGTCTGTCAAAAATTTGGTTTGATACTCTGCTAATTCCCTAACTTTCCGAAAGGGAATAAAATCGAAGGCCAAAGGAAACTCAAGGAGACAATGAATATGACAATGGTGCGCTTTCAGCGCTGGTGGCTTGTAATCAACATGTCAGAATGCAACCGATCTTCAAATAAAAGGAAATGTACGTTTGTCTGTGCTGTTTATCCTAACAACGAAAGAGAAATTTTAGGTCTTGAGCTAGTATCATACATTCAAAAGTTTGTGTAGATCACAGGTCAATGGCTTATGTCACTTAAGTGCATAAACCTGACTGTCAAATAAAAGGGAGAGTTTGCTTCAGTGCTGCTTTACCTTAAAAAGAAGAGTTAATCTTCTTGTTATTTACTTCAGTAGATTTGATAGTCATGACGTCGATTTTAGAGTTGGAATGTATATTTTGGTCATTTTGTTCGACGATCATTCAAATGGAGAAAATCAGTTGTTTCAATAGTCTTCCGCTGTTTACTACTGGCTGATGCATCCGATAAACGTCATCAACAACAAGATTCAACTGCATCTACTTCAACTCTAGCAACAACTATCACTGCTGATGGAATCTTCGACTTGTAAATATTTTTTATCTTTCTCTTTATTTTGATTTATAAATATTTTATCAGAAAAACAAAATATAAAAATATAAAACCTATAAAAGCAAAATACAAAATCAGAAAATTTCAAAAATACAAAAATAATCTTCTTCTGATATAGTCTCTCGTAATCGATATAAACTTTTGCCACCTAATGAAAAGTTGATTAATATTAAACCGGTGAATAATGAAGTTCGAGCGAGAGTTCTAAATGCTTTCAAAACATGTCCTTTCAATTTTTCTCGCGACTTCTAATTAAATGGCATCTTAGACTCGGCCCCTAAAGAAAGGAAAATGTTCGTTTGTGTTAATTTATCCTAAAACACGGGAAGTTCACATCTTCTCGGTCTTGAGCAAAGTCATATAAACATTCAAAGTTTTGATTATGCACAAGATATGGTACTATAAGGAAAATGATCGGTAAAATAAGATATATTCACATATTTTCTGTTGAGCACTATTTTTCAAGATTTTTTCAAAAAAAAATTTCAAATTCTTAAAATTATGTGCTCAACAAACTCCACTCCAAGTTTCACTCTATTCTATAATTAAGGGGGAGTATTTCTATGAATCATTCCTGCATGGACTCCTTGGTTCTACCAAGATCTTAGGATAGGCTCTTGTGGACAATCCAGAATTAATTGTTTTTAATTCACTAATTGTCAAAAATTGTAAAACACATTGCATTTTTTAAGGGGGAGAATAGTGATTAAAAATCGTGATCAAGACGGAACTAATAACGGATACGATCTTGAATCTATAAGTGCGTATCCCAAACCTCCCATGTGCAAACTCTTTCATAAAATGGTGCATCTGTGTAGGGGGTAGCTTTTTGGTAACTCTGGAAACCCTCCTTGTTCTTCAATGTATTTCTCATGCAAGTTGATGATTTTTTAAATGGATTTAATGATCTTCATGCAATACACAAAGAACCCGACCGACTTTTGTTTACTCAAGGAGTCATATGAGGTTAAGGTTAGGTATATGCGTTCATGACCCAGCATGAACCGGTGGGATTACCCTGGAACACTCCATTTGATAGAGTAGAAGTCCTACGGTATGATTGAAAAAATACAGTAAAGTGAGAATAAAGGAATCGTGTCGAATGAGATGGAGCCTAGTGTAGGAACAAACCCAAAAAGGTACTAGTCATAAGGTCTCAGGAATCACTGAAGGGGTTGAAGAATAAAAAATAATTGTAATGATAAATTGTGAAAAGAAAGAAGCCCTTCATACAACCCTAAGCAGAAATCGGGTCAATACATAATCTATCGATAATCACAAAGATGATTATGATATTGAAGACTGACATCATATGGAGGTGGGATTTGTGTCGTACTTTGTGGGCTATGATTTTGCACCTCATCCATTATTGTCTCCGTTTTAGACTCATCACTCTCCTCATTGTGGATACCAAAGATTGGATTGTCTGAATTTAAAGTAAATTCATAATCAAAATCAAACAAATGATCAGTGATAGTCATGTCAAAAGTATTGGAAATACAATCAAGAGAATCCAAGGGTTTCTTGGATACCCTTGGGATTAGGACAAGGTCATTAATATCCTCATGAGAATTAAGTTTGATTTCCTCGTCCCCATAAAAAAGGTATTCGGCGGTTCCCTAACAAGAGGATTGATCTCTGACTTATTTGCCTCTAAAGGTTCATCCTTTAATAAATTTTCAAGAAAAGGATATCTCCCTCCGGATCATTATTAAGCTGTAAAGGAGGAAGATCGCTCGAGATTTCATCATTTAATAATCCTTCTAGAAAAATAATATCTCCCTCCTTATCGAAATTATCATCATCGACTTCTGGTGAAGTCGAATCATGATGAGGAAGAAGTGTGTCGGTCTCCTCCAAGATAGAATCACTATCCCCGGTAGGAGGGAGAGAAAGAGAGAGAGACGCGAACACAGGGTCAGAAGAAGGAGTGAGACTGCCACTTAAATGGTGAATCGATTTCTGATCTTCAATCATCTCAACAGGTTCATCATCATCACTTTCATTAGAGTCTGAATAGTAAAAGGTGTTAGGATGACCTAGTCTTGGATTATGTTGAACACTTTGAATTGTGTATCCAGTTTGCTTACCAAGGACCTCAACTCGTTCTCTCGAAGCGAAAGTAGTCTTAGAATAATGAGCACTCATATCAGTGGTAGTGTTATAATACAATTCAGCGTCCTACTGAAAATGATGATGTGTTATATTATCGATTAAATGATATGCTTCTTGAGGAGTCTTCCGCATGAAATTACCGCCGGCTGCCACCATAAGTCTTTCTTGGTCAATCATCGTAATTCCATAGTAAAAAGTAAGGATCTAATTAAGAAACAAAATTTTATGGTCGGGACATTTTCGCAAATAAGATTTAAATCTTTCCCAAGCTTCAAATACTGATTCGGTAGGCAATTGCCGGAAATTAAAAATTTCTTTCCTAAGCTGCAACGCTCTAGAATATGGTTAGTATTTTTGAAAGAAACTTGAAGACCATCTCTTCCCAAGTATGAATAGAATGCGTTTTAAGAGTATAAAACCAAGATTCAACTTCGTGGGTTAAAGAGAATGGAAAAAGATTGAGATTGATGATGTCTTGAGAAACTCTATTTTGCTTAATGAATTGGGTGATAGATAAATATTTGTCTAGGTGCTCATTTGCATCTTCATCTTTAAATCCATGAAATTGACAATTCTGTCGAAGTAGCTGAACCATATGATTTTTCAATGCAAAATTGGTTCCCGGAACGGTTGTCGGAACGATCGGTCCTCCTCTACCGATGAGTGACGGTCGATAAAAATCCTCCATGGTCCGAGGATCATGGGAATGAGAGGAAGAAAAGAACATCGTGAAGAATTAAACAATATAAGAAGAGAAAGAGATAAGAATTAAACGCTAGAGAGGATAACGAAGATTTTTTTTAATATTTTTTTATTTTATTTTTATTTATATATAATATTTTTTGGATTTTTAATATTTATATAAAAGAAAATAAAATAGAATTGGAAAATATTTTTGGGTTTTTTTTAGAAAATAAAATGAAAATATTTTTGGTATTTTAAAATTCTTATATAAAAGAAAATAAAATAAAATAGAAAAAGAAAATATTTTTATATTTTTATAAGTACGAAAATAAACTTTCAAAATAGAAAGGATCTTCAAGGCACTAACTTCAAACACTACGTGAAAATCGTACACCAGTCCCCGGCAGCGGCGCCATTTTGGTAAGTCGTCATAAACGCGTGTCGTAATAATATAAAGTATATCCCGTTAGATAAGAAAATTACTTTAGGAAAAGTAATAGTCTATCTTCCGAGTGTCGTATCCCGATGAGAGATGAATTTTAAATCCACAAAAGTATTTTGTTTGATTCTTGAATATCGAATATTTTTGTTTATGGTTTTAAAATAAAATTTTAATGAACTATAGAAAAATTAGATAGCAATTAAACGAAGAACGCCAATTTACTTAACAAACATAAAATAAACTACTCGCTACTCATAATGATCAAACAAACAAAGCTAAACATTTTAAAATAAGCTATACTAATTAATTGAAAAAGGATAGAAAGTGGAACCGAATTGAAGACCCGCAATTAAACGAATACCACCCGATTTATTTAGCTAAAGCAAATAATCAAATTCGGTCTAGCTAAATAAACCCTTAAGCTTCGTGCCTCATGAGTTGACCGGTACCAAAATCGCAACAAAACATAAAATAAAACTGTTAAAGTAAACTAGTTTATACATTTCATATCTCAAATTCAGTTACTAATAATTTGAATGGCCCAAACTATCAAACTAATGTGGCCTTAAAATAATTCAAGCGTGTCAAACGGCCCAACTAACTAATGATGGCCGAACAATTAGTCACGCAGGCTCAAATGAAAATCCAAACGCAAGCCAAAAATGATTTTACGAAACAATTGATTAACGAGAACGATTTTTAACAAATTTTAAGCAACCAAAGCAAATACCACTAATAACATTAAGCTAACAATAACTTCTTAAAACGATAAATAATCATTTTAAACAAGACCTACTCTTATAAGCCAAAATACAAATCAATAATCTACAGAAATCAAATAAGCTAAATCTTTTTGAAGTTAAAAACTAAAAAGACTAATTCGAATAAGCTATAAGAAAGGTATAAGCAAACGAAAATAAAGAAAAGCAAATAAGCCGAAGCTTATATTGATATATAAGCTTAGATCTATATCGAATAAGCTATATCATAGCTTATTTGAATTCTGGAAATAAGCTACAAAAGAAAATAAGCAATCTAAGCTTATTCATAGATAATCCAAACCGAAAGCTTATCTAAGAACTTATTAGATCGAGCCTTAAAGAAATAAGCATAAAAATTCAATAAGCTATGAAATTACTTATTTTATTTCCATCTTAATTCTGAATAAGCCAGAAAAATAAGCTCAAAAATCGAGCTTCAGGTAAGGATCTTAATTACGAGATAAGCTAAGAAAAAGATAAGAAAAGAAAAGACATTAAGCAAATTGGATAAGCTAGATAATCTCAACAAACATCTTCATTATCATTAAAATAAGCAATTACAATAAGCTCTAATAAGCTGAAATCTAACTACAAAAAGCTAAAAATGAAATAAGCTAAAACTACACTAACCTACTCCTAAAATCTAACTCTCCAAAATATGGGGGGGCATGATCCATTTATAGCCAAGCCTCAGGGGTGACTTTGTAAATTTGCACCAATTATTAGAAAATTGATGAGCCAATGATTGGCCATCAACCTCGTTCATACGGATCGCCATGCATGAGCAGAAAATTAAACCAACGGATGATGCACACGTGGCCTTTTAGCCTGCTTCCATCATACGCTTTAATATCGTCAGTTGGATCAATTTGTAATGAACGAATTCATAAAACAAACTCCCTTGCCACGCGTCTTCTTTTAACTCGTCCTTTTAATGTGAGTGGGATGGCACGTAGGTTGGTTTTGATTTACTTAAAAGTCACATGATCTGACGTCATGCTCTCCTCTCCAATTATATCTTCGTGCGTATATTTAAAGTAGAGATACAAAAGCAAATTGGATTTGGGCTTCGTTCATTCATGCTGTGCCAAGTCTTTTGCACATCTTTAACTAGGTTGATTCATGGGCCTACGTGTGTTGCATTGATTCTGGGCCTGAGTTTTCATATTACAACAGAAGTGGGCCGAGCGTGGGTATTCTGTTGGGCTGGAATGAGTTTATTGCTTGAGTTTAAATAATATGGGTTGGTCCGACCTATATAAATGGGTTTTGGGCCTGCTCAATAAGCAATGAAGGCACCGTTGAACTCGTAAATTCGCGCTCTTTCCAATGGCGTGCTCGGGAAATTTTATGACTTCGTTTTGGCTTTGAATAATAATTAAACTTGATCGAATCAAGCCTGATAATTCCCGTTTTGCTCCGTTTTCAACCCTTTTACCTGCAAGACATAAAAATACCAAACAAACATATTTGCAAGATAATTATTCATATTTTAGTATTTTTAGTCCGATTAATAGTGTTTTACAGTGTAAAAAGGATGTGTGTTTTAGCACACATCAAACTCATTTTGATAATCGTTAAAACGCATATCAAACAAATAACCCTCAATTAAATATATATATATATATATTATATATTTATAAGATATATATATATATATATATATATATATATATATATATATATATATAAAATACATATACATAAGCAAAGTATCATACAAATTATTCTTAGGAAAGAATAATAAGTAATCAACACGGGTATCGTTCTCCTCGGTGAGAGGTGAATGGAAATCTACGTTCATGTTGTAAATCAAGCTTGATTGTCATTTAAGTTTTGGTTTTGGTTTCTAAATCTACTAACGTAAAGGGAAGCAAATAAAAAGGCACGCTAAACTAGAATAAAAGGCACAATTAAATTCTAACGACAATTAAACACTTAACGATTAATTAACGACTAACGGACTAACGGATAAACTAAAAATTCTGAAAAAATTATGAAAAATACTAAACACTATTCTAAGGGTTTGCAAAGAAAAACGAGTGAAAAGGCTCTTATCAATAAGCTAATAAAATTCAATAAGCTCAAAACCTAAACTGACTATAACAATTAAATGTTGCAAACGGTTTATGAAAAAGTCCCAAGGGCTCGTTGGTAACGTGTGTGTGTTGTGAGACAGAGGTCACAGGTTCGAGTCCTGTGACCTACCTTTTTAAGAAAACATTTTTTTATTTTTCTTTTAGAAAAAGCAAAATAATAAGCAAAGTTAAGTAACTTTTTGACCAAACTTATCAATAAGCTAAAATAAGCACGCATGAAAGTGACAGTTTGCTAAACTATCAAGTTAAAACTTTTAGAAAACTAGATGAAACTGTCTTAAGCTTTTGGACTCAATAAGCAATAAGAAAAGTAAAAAGCTTAAAACAGACCTACTCCTAGACCTTATAAGTACTAAGGACAGAAAATTAAGCAAACTAAATAAGCTAAAAACAATCAAAAAGAATTTAGACAGATGACTCAATATCCCATTTTGAGGACTTTTTTCCAACTTTTAAGCTAAAGTTTAAAACAAATAAGCAACCAAAATAAGCTATAAACTAAAAACAGATTAAGACCTATACCTAATAAGCACTAGGGATTAAAAGTAAGCAAACAAAATAAGATAAAAATCTACTGAATGCCTTAGGCCAGTTAGACTCAAAAACAGTTTACAAGGAATTTGACTAAATTTTAAGCCAAGAATTTGAACTATTAAGCACTAAGAAAGAGCTAATAGCTAAAAATAGATTAAGCATGATACTCAAATAACTTAAATAAGCTGAAAGTAAGCAAAATAGTTTAGAAAATAAGCTAGAAAGGATAATTGAAAAGGGAAAGTTTACACTACATGTTTTAGAACTTTTTTTATTGAAAATCAATGACTAATTGCAAACAAAATTTAAGACTCAAAAGCACTTTTAACAAATTGAAAACTTGAAACAGATTTAATACTAAATACAATAAGCTAAATTAAACAAAGTTTAACCTAAAATAAGCTAGGAATTGACCTCACATGATCTGCAAGCTTAGACCCTTAAACACTAATACTACTAAACTGCTTTTTTATCTAAAATGATTTAAAATGCTATCCAAAGCTAAAATGACTCAAAACAGATGCTCTATGATGCATATTAAACCAATTTTGATCACTAAAACTACACCTTAAGCATTCATTTTGTAAAATCAGCTAACAAGCAATTTAGCACAACTATAAAACTAGTAGACTTAGATTTAGCTAAACTAAACTAGAAAACCTATTAACACTTAACTCTTGCATATGAAAACTGTCATATAGACCTGATTTGAGCTAATGAAAACTGATTTGAGTGTCAAAAATAGGTTAACATGATTTTACCCTATCAAACTTTCTTATCCCAAACACCCCTTTAAAACTAGAATAAGCATTTAAAACTAAGACAGGCTTTTATAAGCTTTAAAATGTAAAAATAGATGAAGTACTAGGCATATTAAAGGCAAATAAGCAAGCACTTAGAAAAAATAAGCACTTAACAAAAAGTTATTCTAATAAGCTGTTTTAACTAATAAATGGACAGTTTTAACTAAAAACCCAAACTAAACTAATGCTAATGATGAAACTAGACATATAAGACTTATTAACCTAACATAAGATAAAATAAACACTTTTAAGCAGAGAATAAGCAGAAATAAACAAACTGATAAGCTAAATAAGGAAATTAAGCTAAATATAAGAAATAGAACAAGTACCTTGATCCTAGCTAAACAGGGATCTATATAGCTTTTACAAGCTTAGATCTACAAGCTAGCTTATAAAATAAGCTCTGAATAAGCCCTATAAGCCCTTCCAGATCTGGCTTATCTTCCAAATGGCTTATTTAATAATTTTCAATGGATTTAAGTAGACTATCTTATTCAGTTAAGCTATTAGAAAGCTTGACTGAATATGTGAAAGCTTAAAAGAGTAAAAGAGCTTATTGAGCTTGTTAAACCATTTTGAAATCAATTATATCAATGTAAGATAGAATTTAAAAACATAATTGAAAAGGAAATAGAAATTTCATTAATAATAAAGAGTTTACATTACTGAAAATGGAAATTACAATATTAAAAAGACAATAAGCTAGAAAATAAAGCTATAAGCTACACTACTCCTCCTCCTACCCTCGATAATCTAACTTGTGTGATTTCATCTTCTATTTATAGCTAGCAGAAGATGATTCTAGACCCTAAAGAGCGTTCCCTTGCTTCATTCCAAGCCCTTAGATCAAATCCAACCTTCTCAATCATCAATAAGAACCCTTAGATCCCTTCCATGTATATTTAACCAATAGGGGAGCTTGGGATTGCCAGGGTGGATAAAGGTGATGTAAACATGTCAGGGGGTGATCTTCTAGAAGGATGGGAGCGTATGGGAAGGAAGATTTACCCTATGTATGAATCATTGCAGGGTAAAAAGAAGTTTTTGGAGGGAAAATGAATAGTAATTTTGACGTGGTGCTATGACTTTGACCCGGGTTTAGTGGTTTGGACTTTATACTTTTTATCCAAAAACAAAACTATCCTTACACTTAATCTAAACATTTCCTTAACTCAAACCACATACATCCACAAATACTTTACCCCCTCCTTCAAAATCCCTCTTCACCGCGCAACACACATCCACTAACAACATCTAAATCCCCCCCCTCCCCTCCACTCCCTCCCCCCCCCCCCCCTTGTACCCATCCCCCCCCCTCTTGACCTTTATTAAGTTTAATGTTAAAAACTTTCCCCCCATCTACTATTTGTGTGTTGAGCGACCATCCTTTCCCCTAGGTTCTCGGTTCCCCCCCCCCTTGGAATTTGGCCTTTTAAATAATGGTTAGGGACTTTAGGCTTTATACTCTTTATCATTCAAATTGATAACAATTCCCCCCCCCACCCTCGGCCCTCACTTGGGCCCCCCCCCTCCTGTCCCCCCCCCCCCCCCCCCCCCCCCTCCCCCCTCCCCCTGGGAACCCATGAACACCCCCCCACGGAGGGACGGGTTGGCCCATTAATGAAATTGAATACGCCTTCGGCCTTTTGATTTTCTCGCACTATTCCAATCCCGTGCTAGGGTTTTTGTTGGTTTTGTCTAATTTGGCTTCATTTTTTGTCGATTTTTAAATGATCTGTTTTTTTTTTTTTATCCAATAATTGCATAATACATCTTGCGAAAACATACATTCTATAAATGTATTTTTATTTTTAGTCGTTTTTTAGTGTATTAATTGGTCTTTTTTGTCTTAATATTAAAGGACACATATTTTTATGATATGTGTTGTAAAGCAACATAATATCAGATCTTCCATTCGATGGTTTATCCAGCAAAGAAGATAAGGTTTGTTATCTGCTACCATACGCCGTATCCAGCAAAGAAGATACGGCGTAATGATCAATTCCCGATCCAGCGTATCACTGCTCACCTAAACGCCGTATGCCCAGCTGGTCATCAGTCAACGATACAAAGTTAATGTGATTGATGGCATTTAATCTTGATTGATTTGATCTTATCGCGAACTCCAAAGAAATTAACCCAATACGCCATATGCACCTTCTTACATACGGCGTATCTAGGCTATTTTCAGACACTATAAATACGAGGCTCAAAAAACGAGTTTCAGTGTGCAAAAATTACATTCTCTATACCATACACTCTGATGTCGAATTTTCCAAGATATTAGAAGCATCCAAGGTCAAGCACTAACCATAATTCCATAGAAGACATCGTGTAATTCTTACTTTCTTAATCATTTAATTTCTAATTGTTTGATCACGCTTGTAAAGTTACAATGATTTTGGGCTAATACCCTCGGGTATTAGCCATATTAATAAAGATTATAATGTTTGGTTTGTTTTAGTCCAGCTTTCTTAATTTATCGTTGTTGTTTAATTATGTTTATCGCCTTATACTTGTTTATGTGCTTGTACATGCGACCTTTCATTCAACTAGGTTTAGTAAGACTTAACCAGTAATCTAGATACTGGGATAGCTCTCCATGTTGTGTTTTGTATGCCCGGATCAATAGGCTCACAAATGATACCCTGTCCTTATTCTTTAATTATGAGCTTAGTTGGACCGGCAGGTGACCCGATAATTGTTTAACCGGTATTGTTCTTAATTAATTGGTAATTGATTTGGGTGGTAGACTACCGGTGTATAAGACAACATCAAGCAATAAGTAGGTAAAGTCCCGATAGGCTAGGGTATTATCAGAATCACTACTGCTTTAATTCTCTATGATAGATTATAATTAGACTAATGGATGCTTTATGCGGATGCATTAATCGTGTCAGGATTGTTCATATCTAGGTCTTAGGATGAAGAACCACTTAAGTCTTAAGAATGATATGCCACCTCGAGATAAGTAGCCATTACACTAAACAAACAAATCAACATCTAATTGGATTTAACATGGTTAATACAGTTTTCTCTTATTTGGCTTGTACCGCTTCTTTATCTTGTGATTATTTGCTTTAGTGTTTATTGTTTAGAATTAACTTTTGTCACCACTAAACCTGTGCCAGTCCCTCAGGATGAAAACCTCCCTTTTACCTCTAGTAAATATGTATAGCATATGTTTAAACAGTAATTAGACTAATCTAGATAGATTAAAATACTCATAGAATATTAGGTTAACTCTCGCTCTTAGTGTTCAACACCATACTTACCACGAAGCTACATCTTGACTGGGTACACTGCCCGTTAAAGTGTTGTCTTTAGGTTTGTCGGCTAAATATAAATGTAAAACTTGATAATCATTAAATATACACCACATAACGACACATCAAGTTTTTGGCGCCGTTGCCGGGGAGTGATTAGTTTAATCTTTATTCTTATTAGTGTTTCTAACCTTTAACTTGCTTAGTGTAAATTAATTAATTCTGATTGCTAATTGTTTAAATTAATTGTGTGTTTAATTTATCGCATTATTCAATTGTGTTTTAAATAGTGCTCTGTTCTGACTGATCACCTGATACGGCGTATCCACTGGTTGGATGCGGCGTATCTAACCTTCTGCTTAGGACAACATATTGTTTTTATAGTCTAAACTCCGTATTTGTTCTCCCAATAATACGACGTATTCTGTTAAGACAATACGACGTACTGCTATTCAACAGACACATATGGCGTATTCTACTCAATAGAATACTGCGTATTTGTTATCTGATACAGTACCAGTATTTCAAATTTGGTTTTCTGTTTGTTTCTATGTGTTCTCTCCTCTGAGAGCACATCCTACTGATTATTTTACTCCTGTTCTCATTTAGGAGAAGGATCAACAATGGCAGGACCAATCACGAACGACTATATTTCTGCTACTCGTAAAAGCTTCGTCTCAAACGATAACGATGGAAAGATGATCAAAAAGAATTTCATTGAGATCGAAGGAACATTTTTGGTGAAAATCCGTGACAACGCTTTTAATGGGAAAGATGGAGAAAATGTGTTTGAACACATTAAAAGTTTTCTCGAAGTAGTTAAACCACTTAAAATAAGGGGACTAAGTCATGACCGATTTAAACTTAGTGTCTTCCCTATCTCACTCTCAGGTGCCGCAAACGAATGGTTTAGAAATGAATGTGTCGGCACCATTTCTACTTAGGATGATTTAGTTGAAAAATTCATTCAAAAATTCTACAATCTTTTCGATCATAACAAAGAATAGGAAGCTGAGGATGACAATGACCCCAATGAGATTGACGATGTTCCTGAAATCTTTAATATCGAAGACGACCTGTTCAACTTCCATACACCCTTGTGTATAGCCTTTGAAGAATTCAACTACCTCCTCAAAATTAACCCTGATCTATTTACTTACGATGTCTAAGAGATCAAGACATATGACGAATATAAACAAAAGTTGAATAATGATAAAACATAAGGACTTGATGAACAATGGCCAATTAATGGGGTACTGTATCAACTTTGTAAACACATATGCGAACCATACCACTTCAAAAATGTAATAACAAAATGGCCCACGTGTAGTTCGGATACTGACGGATATTGTAATAGAGGAGAACTACCTGGGATGGTTAGAGTCGGTCGCATGACTTATTTTCAGGATCACAAGTGGTACGATAATTTGATTGATGGGTGACTAAATCAAGAAACTTTGATGTATAAGGCACGAATTGAAGGATCATGGAGAAATGCGACTCCTGGCGTAATGAAGTTTTGCGCATGGCTAAAAACAGTTTCGAAAACTTCCACGAGCTTGACTACGATGTACTCGTAAAACTTGAAGAATGTTGGTGGAAAGTGAATACCAATGAAGTGTGGAAACCTAATTGTAGGCTTCATAGATCGTTTTGCCCATCTAGGATATAATAACATTGAATGATATAAAGCACAGCGGAATAACAAATAAGAACATCAATGTTATCACAAGGTTTTCTTTATTCATACTAATAAACTATAAACTAACTAATAACTAACTGCTAATAAGCTAACTATTAGACTCTCATTGGAGAGATCTAACTATATTAGTTATTATAAACCAGACGCCTATGACCCTTTATATAGAGGGTTTACAAGAAAACCTATCTTACATAGGAAGCTAACTTAATATTTCACATTAAGTCCTTATTGTTTCTTCTTTCTTTATTTTTGCATAATTAGTTTTGTAATCATAAAATCTTAGATCTCAACAATCTTCTCCTATTTAATATTACAAAACAATCTTCATGCATGAAACAATATTCAATGCTTCCCCTTGACTTAAAATCTTCTTGAACATGTCACCACACAAAATAAGCTGCAAACCATATCTCTTGAGCCTTCTTCCTCTTTTTGTAATCATCCAATAAGGGTCTTCTGTAGATAAGCAACTTGTAAACACTTCCCCTTAAGTGGTGCATGTAGATGGTAAAACATTTAATCAATAAGCTTCCCCTGAAACCAATATGTTTACCATCTCTTGAATCTCAAACTCTGTAGACTCTATGTAGTGATCACTGATGAAGAAAACTGAGTATAACGAATTTGATAAAGAAGTTAAATCTCCCAAACTTGTGTCTTATGTCTTGCACTATCCATATGACGTCGAACTTATAAATAAATCTGTGAAATATAAGTAGACCGCAACCTCTTGACAAAAATCCTCATCTTCTATGAGACATATACTAAGTGATAGCAAATGTGAGCATTGAGCACCTATAAGAAAAATCACACACCTTTTCTAGATTTGTCAAGTCTTCGTCACACCATTGTAAGCACGAATAAGTTATCTTTAAAGTCAATGTCCTGCTATAAACATGACTTTAAGATATGATAAGAACACGCATTTGTGAAACTCAACTACAACATCACATAAGTGATAATCAACTGTCTTTGTAATCACATCTTCAAATAATCCTAAAATAATAGCCATAAATCCAATAATAATAAACTATTATTAGAAACAGTTCTATTCGAGATCCAAACGCGTCTGTTGTCCAACATCGGACAAAGCTAGCAGCATTAACCATTTAACCCAGCAGTACAAACGGAGTAACGCTAGCAGTATTAACATCCAAACCAATTAGCAACGCTTTTTCTGTCAGAAAGCTGTCACTAAACTGTCACTGAACTGTTACTGATCTGTTGCCAATCTGTCACTAAACTAGTTCTCCTTCCTCCCAAAGCGGTTAGCGACACAATATTTGTCACTACATTGTTGTTGACTTGTCACTAACTCCAGCAGTACTAAATTACATGTGACCAGCATAAAGTATCAACTTGGTAGTAGTAAATAACCTTAGCAGTATTAAATGGGTAAAGCTGGTAGTATTAAAATAAACAAAGAGTAGTAGTAATCTTTGAAGTCAACATTACCACGAATACACACTAACATATTTGGGAACAGTTATGGATATGCAATCCAATCCCTAAAAATTAGGGATTCATATACCAATCACGTATCATATCCCATAAAATCAAAACGTGCTGTGATTAACTTTGGCCATAATACATGCTATAAACCACTAGCATCTTTTCCATAATACTCGCATCATACTAAAATTACTGCCACAATTCACGCAACCCATAAGCAAGTATTATACCCACGTCCAAACAGCATATAATTAATCCATAAGGCCCATACACATATATCATTATTTAACACGTTTCATAGCAACAGTAGAAACTAAAACAAACCGCAGCAGTACAAACCAAATATAGCGAGTAGTACTAAACCTGCTTTCAAAACTACGCACCATAAACCATAACATGTACACACTGCTATACTTATCAATTCAAGAACCATACGCACATCTGCTGCTGTACTTCGAAAACATTCCCATTCCACCAGTACTAACAACACAAATAATGTACAAGCAGTACTAAAAGTATAGTGAGCAGCACAAATGCATAAACCAACAGTATTAATGTAACCATCACCTTGTTGGTAGTATTAAGTTGCTTTTAACGTCAGCAGAGTTTATAAGGCTAGCCGAATAAAGTATCAATGTTGCTTGAAGCCATAAACACCATATCTTATGTCGATATAAGCTAATACTCAGAAACTAAAGTCTTCTTGGTTTACATGATGTGCAAACCCATCAAACCTGTTGCTGTTGCTTATTTACCGAATTAGGGTTTGAAAACCCTAATTTTCACCGAATCAGATCATGAGCAAAAAAAAAACCCTAATTTTGCCGAATTCCTGTCATCTTGATGTCGTGTAACAGCAATCATGTTTTCATTCTCTCTTTTTTAAGTATAAAGACAACACTTTAAAGTGTCGCAAAAACTCTAAAATCACCAAAAAAGAAAATCATACATTCTTTTTCCTTCAAACTTGCCCAGATGGTCAATGGTATTCAAGATGGTCACATGGCACCCAAAAGGTCTTATATAGCTTATGATTGGTATTTTACCAGTTATAAGTTCATAAGGTGTCTTGTTTTAAGGCTTGGTCACTAATACCCTATTAAGGACATAACAAGCAGTACTAACTGCTTCAGTCTAAAAAGTGTTAGGTAAAAATGAATATGCTAGCATTATTCTAGCAGCCTCAATAAGGTTCTTGTTCTTTCTCTTTGCAACTCCATTTTGTTGTGGAGTTCTTGCATTACTGTATTCCCTCTTGATCCCTTTTGACCCATAGAATTCAATAATGTCCATGTTCATGAATTCTGTACCATTATCACATCTAATAGATTTAACTTTTTGATTTAATTGGTTCTTAATTTGTCTTATAAAGTCCTTAAGAATTTCACTAGTTTCATCCTTAGTTCTTAAGAAGAACACCCAACTAAACCTGCTAAAATCGTCAGTGATAACAAGGCAATAAGTCTTATGGTTTATGCTCCTTATAGATGTAGGTCCAAATAAGTCCATATGTAAAAGCTGTAAGTGCTGACTAATATAACTAACTAATTTGGCCTTATATGAGGCCTTGTGTTGCTTTCCTTTCTAACAAGCAACACAGGTGTGGTCATTTTGAAAAATCTTTGAAGGTAAACCTCATTGGAGAGATCTAACTATATTGGATATTATAAACCTGACGCCTATGACCCTTTATATAGAGGATTTACAAGAAAACCTAGCTTACATAGGAAGCTAACTTAATATTTCACATTAAGTCCTTGTTGTTTTTTCTTTCTTTATTTTTGCATAATTAGTTTTGTAATCATCAAATCTCAGATCCCAACAATTGTGTGAAAACCAATAGAGATCGTTGTAGCTCTAGTTTGTTAAGAACTAATCTAGGATAATGATAACATAGGCGGAATATTCAAACATAGAATCAATATTATCATAACAAGGTTTTACCAAACATTCACCACAGCCCTAATATTATTTGATCAAGATAATACGGTTACATCAATGAACTGTAACAGGGATCAAGGAAAACCTTGATTACCTTGAGGCTAAACTCTAGATAGACGTCTACTACTAACTATACAAACGTGTACACACACACGTTTTCTTTAGTCGACTCTCATTGAGAACACACACTTTTCTGGATGCATAAAACCTATAACCTGTATCTCTTTATATACTAGAGATAATAGGTTTTACAAAGAGATAAACATAAATCTTTTAAACATTTAACTTGATCTTCTGTTATCTTCTTTCT
The DNA here is from genome assembly GCA_026074375.1 of Tanacetum coccineum. Lineage (NCBI taxonomy): Eukaryota > Viridiplantae > Streptophyta > Magnoliopsida > Asterales > Asteraceae > Tanacetum > Tanacetum coccineum. The sequence goes on from BQNB010002160.1 coordinate 116,747, forward strand.
TCATAAGGAGATCTTTTGATATCTTTGACTAAATCTTCAATAATTCTCCACCAGCTTGTAGAATTCTTGAATGACGATTTTAGTCCTTTAGTTTCATTCTTGTTTTGTCTTATCAACTCAAATATAATTCCCAACAATCTTCCCCTAGTTGATAATGACAAAACCAAATAAGCACGAACTTCCCCTGAAGTTAATATACGAATGAAAACTTCCCCTTAAGCTACCAAGGATCTACAAGTTGCAAATCATCAAATCTTCTTCCCTTTTTTGTCAATATCAAATAGGAGACTAAAGTATGCAACTTTGATCTTCACAACTACGAACCACTATCACACTTCCAATCCAAGTATTCAACAACTCAAATTACCCTCCATGACGCACCTTAAGAAAAATGAACTTGAGCAGTAGAAACTTACACTAGCAGTAGTAACAAAGGCTAGTAGTAGTAAAAACCTTCACCTCGATGTAGCATATAAATGGTTAAACATTTTAACATTAAGCTTCCCCTAAAACCCATATGTTAACCATTTCTTGAATCTTCAATTCTGTAGGCTCTATGTAATGATTACTGATGAAGAAAACTAAGTATAACGAACTTGATGCTGAAGTAGAATAACCCAAACTTGTGTCTTATATCTTGCACTATCCACGTGACTTCGAACGTATACCCAAACCGATGTATAGGGAGACCGTAATCTCTTAATAATTTATCCTCGTCTTCTATGAGACACATAACCAAAGTGATAGTAAATGTAAGCATTGAGCATCATAAGTTAGATCGCACACCTTTGCTAGATTTTCAATTCTTCGTCACATCGTTTCTAAGCACGAACAAGTTATCTTTAAAGTGTAACACCCACTTTAAGATATGATAAGAACACGTATCCAAGTAATTCCACTTCATCTTCAAAATAGGTGATAAATAATAATCTTCGTAATCAATTAAACCAATAAAATACGAGCCTTTAAATCAGTTAAGAAACAAAAACCAAAAATCTTATGTGTGTGTTATCCGATATCTGTCAAAGCTAGCAGTACTAACTTCTTTTATCGGACAAGGCTAGCAGTATTAACCAACAATAATAACAGTAGTAACTGCTTTTATACCTTAGCAGTATTAACTCATGACTTACTACTGTTCTTCCATACTAGGCAACACAAAGTACATTAGCAGCATTAACCATCCTTGACAGCATTAAGTATATACTTGGCAGCACTAAGTATATACTAGCAGTATTAAGTATGTACTTGAGCCCTAGCAGCATTAACGAGTTGAGCAGCACTAATTTAAATAACCAACATTAATCTTCTTTAACAGCATTAACTTTGTATACAAATCCAACAGTAGTAACTGCTAACCCTAGCAGTAGTAACCATCCTATTACCAGTTGTATACCAGCTGATCTAGATCATTGCCTTGAAAGTTTCCATGTCTTCTGATTTAAGCACGATAATGATCAAGAATAACATTAACATCCTTCTCTTCCAAATCATGACCACCATAGATACCATTAGTGCAAACCCCAACTTTATACAATCACGGCTTATCAAGAAAACCCTAAAAGAGTTTGAATGAATTCATACCAAGCCGTGTATACACCACATCAGATCCGAATAAAAAAAATATATAAACCCTAATTGTCTAGGGTTTGATCAGTTAGAGCACAACAGATCAAAAAGAAACCCAAATAAATAGTAACAAAGCTTACCAATCGTATTGCATACCCAAACAGGTAGAGAGGACGATTATAAGCATCATTATAGCACTGAATCTTCATAACCCCATAAAACTTTCACCACACGATTTCTTGAAAATTAGGGTTTTTAGGGTTTCTTTAAAAACCTTGTAGATCCTAGATCAAGAGCCACGAGGCTCTGATACCAATTGTGAAAACCTATAAGATCGTTAGATCATTTAAGCTCAGGTTGTTTAGACCTTTATCTAGGATAATATCAATGTTCATAAGTTATAAAAACAAAGAGGAATAAGAACAAAGATATTCAACAAGGTGTTCTTCATTAATAACCAAACATTCTTCATAGCCTTAATTCTAGATGATCAATTCTAGAACGGTTACTCTAACTAATAACAGGAATCATAGATTCTTGAGGCTAAAACAAACAAACCCTAGGCGTCCATTAGAGGACTTCCTAGATAACACACACACTTTTTTATGTCTACATCTTGACATACTTTTCGGTATACCCAAAACCTATAACCTGTATCTCTTTATATACTAGAGATAATAGGTTTTACAAAGACATAAACATAAATCTTTTAAACATTTAACTTGATCTTCTGTTATCTTCTTTCTTCATAAGGAGATCTTTTGATATCTTTGACTAAATCTTCTATAATTCTCCACCAGCTTGTAGAATTCTTGAATGACAATTTTAGTCCTTTAGTTTTATTCTTATTTTGTCTTATCAACTCAAATATAATTCCCAACACGAAGTATGCCCATTCACTTATTGGGACAACCGCCTATGGGGACCATACGCAAACGCCAAATCTAAAAGAACCTTTGACCCTTACCTTAATATTGACCACAAACCTTAATGGAATTATGAAACAAATGACGGTGGAAATATTCAAGTTGGTCAAAGATGCATGGAGAATCTCACCCACAAACCATCAGCCTACAAGATTAGGAGGTTCAAAATGGCAAAATACACATTTGAGTCTAATGAAGAATATATAGCCATCAAGGAGCTCGAGCACATCAACCATTCATAAATCAATATGGACGCATGATATGCTTACCGGGAACTTTTTCGCAAAATGGATGACGGATTGCTCGTGACTAGAGCAACAAACGAATGATGTGAAGGAAAAAGGTCAAACTTAACGACTAGCTAAAACAAAAGTGCTTCCCGGGAGACAACCCGGTTATTTTTAAATTGTTTGTCACATTTAATTGTTTAAATTTTAATTAATTATAGAGTCTGTCTTCCCATACATTACATACGATGTATCGAACCCCTTAGGATACGGCGTATGTATGTCTGGACGTTATCAGTAATTAATTTCCAGCATTTAAATTGTTTTCACAGGATTACATTTGGCGTATCCTAGGGTTTGGGATACGGCGCATTGTAAACTGTATAGTTGTGTGTTTAATTGTTTGCCTGTATTGTAGGATAGCAGAAGTACAAATTGCACGAACATCTTCTAAACTTTCATACAGGACCTTGCTACAAACGGAATCGACTTAATGGTATACTCTAAAAAATGCCACGTGTTGAACTCTCATAGGCATTCTAAAGCCCTTATTAACTCACTTTTTCCTCAAATACTCAAAATGAAGAACCATCCAGAGCAAACTATCAGGGGAGTTTCCTCGTTCTAATACTTTTTCCCATATTATTTAAATGTTTTATATATATAACGAGGACATTGTATAATTTAAGTAGGGGATGGAGAATTAGAACATACTTGTCCTTATTTTCACGAATATGCTTAAAAGTGCTTAAAATGGATGAAATTAAAAAAACATTTAGCATACTTTTTTGTGAAAAATCACTAGTTACATTACCTAGCGCACTATAACCCTTAATGCCAATTTGTGAGAATTAAGCCTACCCATTTCCAATTGCTTACTAAAAATTCCACAAAAATATGAGTATGCCAGTGATGTAGTGAACTTTAGAACTTAGCCTGGTATATCACTTGAGACCTTAATGATGATTACTATGGATTTAGATGGAGTAACATGCTTGACTGGTAGATTTCTAGGATTAAACCAAAAAGCCTACATGTTGTAATATTAACAAACTGCACTGGTTAGTTAACCCCGTGTAACCCTTTTGCTTACTCTCACTTTTAGAGTAAAGATACCCCTCGAACAACCTGCTGACCCATTCCTTTCTTTTTCCTCACCAATTAAAATTGTTTCGTTTCACCTTTACACCTTAGCCTACCGTGTAGATTAAAGCCTATTTTAATCAATGTTGCTAGTTGCTTTCGTGTAAAGTCTTATAGTTCCTGCGTCAAAGTGAAATTTCTCTATCTTTGTAAAGGTCGGGAAAAATGCACAATGCAATAGGAATATTTTGTAGCTCGTGTATTTTGCTACTTTTGCAATTATATGTTATGTCCGAAGAAGAAAGGTTAAAAAGAAGAATCAGCTGGACAAATGATGATAGTGAAGACGGTAAATTACACCAAGATTTATGATGTATTGTTGGCAAAAAAATAGTTGAAAAAAAAGAAAAAAAAAGAAAGATAGTCGGTTCATTGAGCTTATACCGAAGATATTGTTTGAAAGGATCGATTATTCATTGATATGCGTAAAAATCAACTATGTAAAGTATTGTAAAAGTGGCTGATATCACCACTTATTTTGTAAAGTATGTAAAATTCAGGATGTAAGGAAAGTTAACCGTTATAGGAACGCCAACTTAGTTTTTCTTTATCATTTCTATAATCGAGGCATTTGTCCATATGTTCGAGTCTTTGTCATGGAATGATCAGGAAAGTTACTAGCAACCGCACCATATTTGTTGGCATTAATCTATTTGTTTTGTATATTTTATTTAACAACCATTTTACTTCCCTTTCTTGATAACTAACCTTGGGATCTACTCGAATGAGGATGTGTACGAGCGTGGATGTATATTTCGTTATTACCGCCATGTATGCATGTCTCAGCTGCCTTGTTGGACGACGACCTTCGATGAAAGTCAGAAGCTCCATACCCTATATCATTCTTCATCCTTAAAATAATGATTAAACCCAAGCCTATTTATAAATACCCAATTTACCTTTTGACTTGTTACTCCTTAGCTCTAGAGGTGGAGATGTGTATCCTTGCCAAGGCTATGATACGAAGCTAATCACGACCGAGCAAATGAGCGTACTACTTAAATGTTACACCCTAGATTAGTTGAGTGATCTGACTGTTTTCATTCCATATTTCCATTATTTTCGTGAGGTGGTCTTGGTTTTGTACATGGTGGTTAGAACAGAAAAAATTCTTAACTAACTGAAATATCCTTTAACCTCGTTGGGATTTAACATTTTTAACACCATTTCTATAAAGTCTAACTTTGAAAAAAAAAAAGGGGACAAGTAGGATCAAAGAGGGGGGATATTTGATTATCATCAAATAATGTCACATTTTACCATCATTTATCCGGCAATAACATTTTAAGATACGCCGACTTTAATATAATTATTGAAAGATATTTGGTACTTAATTACTTAAATTTATTAATGATCCAACAGTAATTATGAAGTAAGCTTGTGAAACAAAGCTAAAAGGCGCAATTCTGGAATTAAAACGAAGACATTTGAAGAAAACTGTTATCAGCTACCATACCTCGTATCCAACAAAGAAGATACGGCGTATTAGCGCCAGCACATCACAAGAATACGCGTAATGATCAATTCCGATCCGGCCAATCACAACCACCTATAGCGCCGTAGACCCAGTTGGTCAATACAATTCATCAGAAGAATACGAATTTAATGTGATTTGATTGCAATTAATCTTTGATTGATTTGAATCATATCTACGAACAGGATCCCAGGAAATTAACCCTATACGCAGTATGCACCTTATTACATACGGCGTATCCAGGCTATTTTCAGACACTATAAATACGAGGCTCAAAAACGAGGTTCAGTTTTCAAAAATTACATTCTCTATACCATACACTCTGAATTTAAATTTTCCAAGATATTAGAAGCAGCCAAGGTCCAAGGCACGCAACCATAATTCTCATATAAGACATCATGTATATCTTAACTTTCTTAATCATGTTGATTTCTAATTTTTTGATCACACGCTTGTAAAGTTACAATATTTTGGGCTAAAACGCCCCTCCATGTATTAGCCATATTAGTAAAGAATATAATGTTTGATTTGTTTTAATAATACCGCTATCTTAATTTATCTATAGTTGTTTTAATTAGGTTTATAAATCTTATCGGCCTTATACTTGTTTAAGGTGGGTCTTGTACATGCGACCTATCTTTCAATCTAGGGTCTAGTGAGTACTTAACCAGTAATCTAGATACTAGATAGGCACTCCATGTATGTTTTGTTATGCCCGAATCAATAGGATCACAAATGACATACCACTGTCCTTATCCTTTGATTATGAGCTTATGTTATAGACATAAGATTATGTGACCCGATAATTGTTCAACGCAGTATTGATATCTTAATGTAAATTGGAAATTGAATTTGGATGGTGAGACTAGTACCGGTGAGTATAAGAACAATTCATCAATCAATAAGTGTGGTAAAGTCCCGATGGGCAAATGTTATTAACAGATCACCACTGACTATTAATTTCGCTATGAATAGGATTATAATAAAGAATAATGGATGCTTTAAGCGGTATGTGTTAATCGATAATAGGATTGTTTGTATCTAGTCTTAAGGATGAATAACTGACTAGTCTGTAAGAAATGATATTTCGCCACCAAATAAGTATGCCATTGGGCACTAAACAAACAAATCAACATTTAATCGAATTTAACATGGTTAATACAGTTTTCTATTATTTGGCTTGTACCAATTCTTTATCTTGTGATTATTTGCTTTAGTGTTTATTATGTTTAGAATTAACTTTTGTCACCACTAAAACATCGTGACAGTCTCTCAGGTGCTGCAAAGCCCCCATTTTACACTCTATTAAATATGTAAAGGAAACAGATGTTTAACGCATAAATAGACTAATCTAATGAGATTAAAATACTGATAAAATATTAGGTTACCTCTCCTCTTAGTGTTTTTTGAGTAGCCTTAGCTTACCGTAAAGTTACTACATCTTGACTGGGTACACTGCCCGTTAAAGTGTTGTCTTTAGGTTTGTCGGCTAAATATCAAGTTGTAAGGGAAGTCTTTTATCCATAGGATCAAGCCTAGATCATTGGGGATCTAGTTGGGGTTTTGGTTATACTTCCAAGGGGAAGTTCTTAGAGATCATAGGTTAAGTCGAATCACAGGTTCTTAAGGGTGGATTTTGAGACCGGAATACCACAGGTAGTAACTCTTCTTTGTGAGCGCCAAGCTTTGTTGAAAGTCGATGGAGTTAAATTTTAATACGGTTTATAGTCCACCATAAGGATTATACTACTGTAGTAATAGAGTCGTGGATTCACAACTGGATGTACAAAAGGACTAAACCCCCCTTCCTGAACTAATATATATTGTGGTGTCTCACCTTCTCACTTTCTCTCTATCTAGTTATTGTTCTTAAAACAAAGTAGACTAGCACACCACTTGGCTCTTTCGATACTTGAAGTTTTATAAACTTTATATTCACCCCCTCTACAGTTCTACAATTGGTATCAGAGCTGTTTACTCAAGTTTTCAAGCGTTAAAACCTTCCCGAGAAGTCATTTTAAGTTAAAAAAAATGTTTTTCAAAAATTCAAAACCCTAACTCTGATTTTTGAAACAGTAGAGTAAAGATTCATGGCTCCATAGAACTATGTTGAGGGGTGTTCTTTGTAAACACCACCTTTGCAAGAATCCAATGGGTTTTGCTTTTGGAAAGCCCGCTTTGAGACTTACGTAAAGTCCAAATATATTGACTTATGGCAAGTCATCCAAAACGGCGATATCTATTTCGAAGTTGAAGACTCAGAAACAAAGTTATTGAAGGAGACGCCATACGAGCTTCTCAAGGATGAGCAAAAGAAGCAACCTGGCAAGAATAATGAAGCCAAGATGACTCTTTACAACGCCCTACCTCGTAAAGAGTACGAATGAGTCTTCATGTGTAAAACCACCAAAGAAGTATGGCATACACTTGTCGTCACTCATCATTACTCATCAAGGCAATTCACAAGTCAAAAATTGCAAGATTGATCTTCTGACTCAAGAATATAAGAAGTGCTCAATCTCGAATGAAGAATATATTGATAGTGGTTTCACATGATTTAATGCTATTATAACTAGTCTCAAATCTTTAGATCCAGACTATTCTAGCAAGAATCATGCGAGGACGTTTCTTTGCGCTTTTCCACTAAAATGGAAAGCAAAAGTGACAGCCATCAAAGGAGCAAAAGACTTGACTACACTTACACTTGATGAGCTTATTGGCAACCTCAAAGTTTATGAAACAATCTTAGGAATTGATGGTGTTGTTTCCAAACCCATCAAAGACAAGATTATGCCAACAGCTCTCAAAGCTAACATTACTAGGGTCAAACTAGTACTGATAGTATAAGTCAAGATAAATGTGATAAAGACGAAGAAATCAACTTAATGGCTAAAAAATTTAGAAAATTATTTCATAAAAGGTGTCAAGAAACATGACAAATTCGACATATGCAAAGAGAAGACTAAGGGTGGAAGCTCAAGACATCAACGCGGTTGTTATAATTGTGGTAACAATAATCACTTCATTGATGATTGTCCTAAGTCCAAAAGAAACAAGGCACTTGTCGGAGGAGCTTGGATTGATAGCAAAGATGGGAACGAACCTCATAATGACGCAACATGTCTTATGGCATTCGAATCTCAAGAGGTATTATCTAAACCATCTAGCTCTAATAATGACTTAAATATTATTGAATTGCAAGAATAGAATGAGGAACTATTAAGGTTTAACAAAGACTTTTCAAAAACTTATGAAAAACTCTTGCAAGAAAAAATTTCTCTAGAAAAGAAACATTCAAAGCTTTTTAGCAAAGTCAATGAACTCGAATTAGAAGTAAAGAAACTTGCAAACAATAAAGAGGTGGTTGAACCTTGTCAAAAGTGTGTTGAACTCACATAAAAGGTTGACTCTTTAAAGAGCAATGTTCCAAGCTTGAAGACGAAACATTGAATATTTCAAAATTTAAAAAGAGTAGCATTATTTTGGATGATATGTTGAATAGTCAAAAGTTGTCTCAAGATAAGGAAGGTCTTGAATTTTTCAAAAAATGACAAAACCACTTCTGTGAGTCTAAATAAACCAATAGTATTTGTAAAAGAAAATTCCTCAAATAACTTTGTCAAACCTGTTGTTCCTCAAACTCATCTTATAAACACTCGAGGTTACCAAGCACCCACTAGAAGAATGGAAACAAGCCATCTTGTAAATACTCAACCTCGAGTTAACTCTAGACTTCTTTAACCCATACCAAATGTGAGACCTTTAAACTCATATAACTGAAGATCTTCTTTTCAAAATAAACATTCTTTGAGAAGAAGAAATTTTTACAACAACCAAAGGTCTTCGTATCATCAACATTGCATCTTAAAAAGGAGAGAAAACTCCTACCCAAATCAAAGGATAAAAGTAACATCTTTGCATCTTAAAAAGGAGAGAAAACTCCTACAAAACCTACTTGACCATTCAATTGTTTCAATCCGAACGGATCATGGTAGAGAGTTTGATAATGAATTTTAATTTGGAGTGTTTTGTGACAAACATGGAATTTATCACAACTTCTCGGTACCTCGCACTCCTTAATCTAATAGGGTTGTTGAAAGGAACAACCGAACTTTGCAAGAAATGAGTCATACAATGTTAAATGAACAATTTCTCCCAAAAAGATTTTGGTGTCATGCCATAGAAACCGCCGCATACATACTTAATAGGATTTTGATTAGGAAAACTATTAATAAGACACCATATGAGATACTTAGAGGTAGGAGACCTTCCCTATAATACTTTAGAGTTTTTGGATGCAAATGCACTATATCTAAATCATCAGAAAACCCTACTTCAAATGACTTAATTTCCTATAATGACATCTTTTTAGGATACTCACAAACATTTAAGGCATACATAGTACCAAATAAAGAGACTACAAAAATTGATGAATCACTTAATGTCACATTTGATGAAAGCTTACCCAAATCTAGGACATCACCTTTGGTAGATGATGACATAATTGAAGAACAAGCCATTCAGAATCATGATAGAACCCAAAATCCAAATTGTGATTTAGAGGAAGTCATACCTAGGGTAGAAAACATTAGAGAAATTAGAGACCATCATATAGATCAAGTGATAGGAGAATTAGATGAAAGGACTCTTAGGTCACATGCCCAAGATAAAAGTAACATCTTTGCATTTGTTTCAACCATAGAACCAAAGAACATTAAGGAAGCTATTAAGGATGAAAGTTGGACAATGGCTATGCAAGAGGAACTTGATCAATTCATACATAATGTTGTTTAGGATCTTGTTCCTTATCTGGTAGGTCACACCGTAATAGGAACAAAATGGATATTTAGAAATAAGTTAGACGAAAATGGTGCAATGTGTAGGAATAAGGCTAGATTAGTAGCATAAGGCTATAATCAACAAGAAGGAATTGATTACGATGAAACCTATGCCCTAGTTGCTAGATTAGAATCAATTATAATTTTACTTGCATATGCATATTGTTAGATGTTCAAAAAATTTCAAATGGATGTAAAAGTGCTTTACTAAATTGAGTCATCGACGAGGAAGTGTATGCTACACAACCTCCTGGTTTTGTTGATTTTAAAAAACTAAATCACGTTTATAAGCTTAAAAAGGCATTGTATGGACTTAAACAAGCTCCTAAATCTTAGTACGATAGATTACAATCCTTCCTCATAAATAACAAATATAAGATGGGAATAGTAGACAACACCTTATTCACTAAAATAAATGACTCACATCTCATAATCATTCAAATTTACATTGACGATATTATCTTTGGGTCTACTTTTCAATCGCTTTGCGATAAATTTTCTAAATTAATGCATGATGAATTTGAGATGAGCATGATGGGTGAGCTTAGCTTTTTCTTATGATTCCAAATTAAGAAAATGAATGAAGGAATATTCTTTAATCAAACAAAATACATTGGAGAAATGCTTAAGAAATTTGGTTTGGAAAATTCCAAAGTCACCAAAACTCCAATGTCTAGGAAAAGAGTCCTTACTTTAGACAAAGATAGTGAATCCATTGATAGCACTAAGTACAGAGGAATGATAGGTAGTTTGCTTTATCTCACCTCTAGTAGGCCAGCTATAATGTTTAGTGTTTGCCTTTGTGCTAGATTTTAGGAAGATCCTAAGATATCCCATTTAGAAGCGGTTAACAAGATATTTAGGTATATGAAGGGAACACAACACCTAGGTCTTTGGTATCCTAATGATACGGGGGTAAATGCATTGGTATATGCCAATTCAGATCATGCGGGTGATGTAGGTGATAGAAAAAGCATAGGTAGAATTTGTACATTTGTGGGATCTTGCTTAACATAATGGTTTTCAAAGAATCAAACATCACGCGCTAACTCAATAACCAAATCCGATTATGTGGTGGCCGAAAGGGCTTGTCAATAAGCGTTATGGATGAAGCAAGTATTTTTGGATTATAACATCACGATTAATGAGGTTCCAATACTATGTGATGATAAATGTGCGATCAATCTAACATCAAGTCCTATTGATTACCCTAGAACAAAGTACATAGAGATAAGACATTAGTTTTTAAAAGACAATATAGCCAAAAAGCATATCACTATAGATAAAATCCATTTAGGAGAAACTGTTGTAAATATTTTAACAAAACCATTGGAAAAGGATTAATTTAGTTACCTTAGACTAGAATTGGGTTTGA